>MU854375.1:0-120147 GCA_033296685.1 Parachaetomium inaequale | reverse complement strand
CGAGGCAGCAGTTCCAGGGCGCAACAAGGCGTTTATCCGGTGGCGTTGTTTGGTGTTTGTGGCAACCTGGGACGGGCGGACGGTACTGAGGAGTTTTTTGTCCTGGGCCGGCTTTCTGGGTCGGGCAAGGAGTTGGTTTTTTATTGTTTTCTCCTCTTAGAAACGACACCCCTAATGTCTTTATTTCGGGAATCAATGATGCCGGCGGCCATCAGGGTAACAGCTGGACGGCATGGAACGAAGGGCGCCGAGGGTCCTACTCCTGAAAAGGGAGGGAGCTTTCGGGTCCGGCAGGAATGGCGCCTAGGGTCGAGTGGGCTGGTGTTTGGGTGTTCAGCCGGGCGGCTTGTGTCTGGGCTGAACGAGGAACCCGTCGGCGTTTTGGGAAGGCCATCGCAGCAGCGTGGCCCTCCTCTTCGTCTATCCTCGAAACATGGGCGAGGATCACCCGCGGCGCATACTTTCTCGCGGAGGCCGTCGGAAACGCAGGCTTCTTCGGTCGTGCTGGCTGCGGGCCAGCGGCAGCAGCGGTCTGCTGAATTGGGATGTGTGTGTTCTTGCCGACCTCGAGCGGGCCCTCATAGAGAGGAGCATGCGGTTGGATGCACCGATGAGTACACGGATGGATGGTTGGCCGGGAGTGCATCTAATTCCATGTCAGCAACGAAATTCGCTCCGAACACGATCAGGCGGCGGTTGCCTTCGCCGGCCACTCGGCTGAACGAAGGGGCCCGGTGAGCAGAAACGCGCAGCGTGTATATGGAACGAACAGAAATACAGAACAACAAATATTTGTATTACCAGAGGCCTGCTCCTGATGGTTGATGTGCTGGAAATGGTGACTGTTGATTGATGGTTGAAAGGCTGTTTTAACGATTCTTAAGGCGTAGCTTGACATCGTCCCAGGAAGTGGTTGCCGGTCGAAAATGTGGAACTCCGGAGAGGTCCTCCGACTGGGACGCCGCCCATTTAACGTTACCTGGGACATAATCAGAGCTTCTCATCACAAAGGGCTCTCTTCTCAGTGGTAAGTGCTTCATAGCTCCAATAAGGTAATTTGGCGGGAGCGGTTCCATCGTTCAGCAGCAGGCTGCCAGGTAGGTAGCATAGCACGCCTTGCGTATAACCCCCCCTTTTTCACCGCGAACCGGACCTCCGATTCCTTGTCAACCTCCGCCCCGGTCGTTACCTCACCAAAACGCCTCGTCCTCCGCACACGCCCTCGACATCTCGAATTGCTCATCCGTCCGACAAACCAACACCCTCGGCGTCACCCCCTCCTTCCCCACATCATGCACCACCCCCTCCTGCGCCGCAACCTTGTGCGCGCTGTTTGCCTCCTGGTCCAGCACAAACCCGAGACAGCCCGCCTGCTCGACGACCGCCGCCCTTAGCCGGTCGCTCTTCTCGCCGATCCCGCCCGCAAAGACCAGCGCGTCGACGCGCCCGCGCAGCGAGACGTAGTACGAGCCGACGAAGCCGCAGACGCGGTCGACGAACAGATCGAATGCCAGGCGTTTATCACCGTCCTCTTCTGAAGGACCGGCGCCGGCGATGACGCCAAAGTTGGTGGTCCCCGCCAGCGCCTTCCAGCCGGCTTGCTTGTTGAGGATCTCCTCGGCGCGCGAGATGTGCAGGTCCTTTGTTGAGGCCGGGGAGAGCTTGCCGACGTCGCTTGCGTAGTGGAAGACGAGGCTGGGGCTGTGTTAGTTATGGCGGTGGGTCAGGAGGGATAATGGGGGAGGAAACGGACCTGGGATCGACGCTCCCGCTCCTCGTCGCACCCGGCAGCCCGGCCAGCGGGGTAAGGCCCATGCTGGTGTCCCAGCTCTTGCCGCTCTTGATTGCGCACGCGCTGGCGCCGGAACCGAGGTGCAGGGCGATAATGTTGATCTCGTCCGGCTGCTTGCCCAGGAACTCGGCCGTTGCCCGGGTGATGAAGGAGTAGCTGATGCCGTGGAAGCCGTACTTGCGCAGGCGGTTCTTGCGCGCGATGTCCCGCTTGATGGGATAGGTGCGGATGTGCTCTGGGATGGTTGAGTGGAACTGGCTGTCGAAGCAGGCCACGTTTCGCGCCGAGGGGAACTCTTGGATGCACAGCCGGACGATTCCCAAGCTGTTGGCGTTGTGCAGGGGCGCTAGGTCGTTGAGGTTCTCCAGGTGGTGGTAGGTACCGTCGGATACCAATTGCGGCTCGGTATAGTCACCGCCGTGGACGATGCGGTGACAGAGGATGCCGATGTCCTCTTTGCTTTTGATGCTGGGCAGCTCGTGGTCCCCTATGAGCGTGTCGAGGACAAGACTGAAGGCATCCCGCTGCCCGTTAACCTGGTCATCCACCTCGCGATTCTCGACAATGGTTTTGCCGTCCCGTTCGTACTTGAGCGCCGCAGGAGGCGCCGTCAGGCCGCTCACCTGGGCCTCTGCGATTTGTGTTGGCGACTGTCCCTGCTCGGCCGTGTATACCGACACCTTCACCGACGAGGAGCCGGCATTGACGGCCAAGACAATCGTCTTCATGGCTGAATGTAAGTGTGAGTCTGGGAACTCGAAATTGGTGTCGCTGAATGAGAGACGGAGGCGGGTTCCAGAGTGTTACTCTGAGGGGCGTGGAGGACGGATGTAGTGGTCTTAAACAGCCCTTACCTAGGCTGGACTGTCGGGCCACTCGAATTGCTCTGGATCTTTTTTCCCCAACAAAGACTGATCGAGGGATGTCCTCTATAAACAGCCGCGTCGACGTCAGGTTGTTGATGGTGTGCCGTGATACGACAGGGAGGCATCGAGAGCGGGCTGATGATGGCAATGACGTCGTGCCGGCTTGGCTTGTTGGGGCTGCGGCCCGCAGCGGGGCCGTCCGAACGGTCTCGGCCACAGGCAGTCGTCCCAGCTGCTGACGCCGCCCCACCGGATCGGGGGCTTCTTGGAACGACGATGCAGCTTCCCGACAGTGCAACTAGCCTTCCGGAGCTTAACTATGCCGAAAGCTTTCACGGGGCCTTCCAAAGTCAGGAGGAAACACACTCTGGGCAGTGCCAGCGCAAATCGGGTATCTATTGCAGCAACATCGCAAAACGCTGCCCTCCTTTCCCCTGTCTCGCATCATAGACAGCAGATCCGGTCAAAAGACGTTTTATGGAGTCGCATCAGAGTCCGGTCCATACCCTGGCTCGGCGACCGACGGTAGACTCCCTAACAACTCGGGCGAGGAGAATTGCGAGGGGAGCTCGGCGGCTCCGTTGACGCGGGGTGGGCCACGTTCGTTGTATCCATTCATGTAAGGCGAAGGCAGCTCGACATGATTTGTCGGGAATGTTGCCTCGAACTGGGCATCCGCTGCATGTGCAGAGTTCCACTGAAAGATGAACCTGCTGTGGTCTTTTGCAATGGTTAGCCTGTGGTCCCAGACTGAGTAGTGTCTTGGACGGAGCAAAACACCAATAGAAACCAAATTCCCGGTACACGGGCGACTCACCGTCACTCCCGGCTTGGATGTTGGGGTTCCTTGAGAACTGAATGCCGAGATAACGTATGTCAAGGGCACTCTGGGCCGATGACGAAGCCGTGTTCCCGTTGGTAGCGGGGGCGTTGTTGTGTCTGGAGGATCGGGAAAATATCGACGTCGAAAAGCGGCGTTCGCGGCTGTGGCCTTGGCTGCTCTCTGATGCACTTCCTCTCCTGGCGCCACGGGCACCCAGCTGAACCCGCTTGTGCCTGTCGTCCCGCTGGCGCAGGTCCCTGTCAAAGTCGTCGAGGAGGTACTCTTTCCAGCGACGGCGGTGGTTAGCATAGAATGTCAGGTAATGAAAGGTTGAGTATCTATCCCGCCAGAGTTTTATCCTCTGGATGGTGCCCAAACCCCTGACGTTGCCGTACGAGTCGGTCCTGCGGTGGGTGTCGGACCAGACGACGTCAACGTCGAACCAGTCGATCAGGTCTCTTCTCCTGATGTCGCTCTGCAGCTGAATAGACCCCTCGATGGTGGTGAACTCGTACTTGACTTCGATGTACTCATCGTGCACTATGCCGTCTGTCGTGGTGTACCGTATGCGGTGCGGCTCTTGGAAGGAGAGGTAGAGCTCCATTTCTCGCGGGTCGCCGAAGCGGCGATGCTGGGCATGGAGGGTGTGGGGGAATAGCTCGTTGGGGTTGTCAGACGGGACTGGACCATGTCTCAGTGATGCGAACTTTCAGGTCAGTGGAGCAGGGACATGTAGTATAAACAAACGTACGGAAATGCTCCAGTACCTCGCCCGCATAACTGCATTGCCACAGCAACCGCCGTGGGTTGGCACCTACGATCTCCCAGGGGCCGAGGTACACGGTCAATTCATTCGGCGTCCGGTCGAAGAGCTTTCTAGACAGCCGGGGTGTCAGAAGACAGAGCGCTGCGCAGTCGGGGCTAGGAAGGATAGGCCATGGGCGGCTGGTTATTACATTGTCGCGTGGTAGCCAGGGGGCCCGAGGTCGAGAGGCGCCGGGGGGGTCTGTGGGGCCGAAGACTCGGCCGTCAGGGCGGAAATAGCGGCGGAGGTGGGTGTGAAGGTCGAGTCGACCGGGCTGGCATGCTGGGGATGGGACGGCGGGGCGCTCAGGGCCGACGAGGCGAAGGAGGAAGAGGAACCAGACCGCCAGGACGTCGCCATTGTGGTGTCCGGCAGGGCTGTCCAGCTCGGAGCGTCGAGCACACCGCTGTTCTGTGCGCGTTGCTGGGTAACCGGGACCCGGAGAGCCACAGAGAGGCTGTCAGGGGGTTGGCGATGCAGCAGTCGACCATCTCATTAAAGGGCGACAGATGGCCGGCCAGACCCTGCCGTCTGGCGTGCGAACCGAAAATGGCCCGACCCGCAGACAGATAGATGGTGGGAAAGATGGATGAGACGGGAGGCGGGCAGGCTTGTTGGGCAGTTGGTCGTCGTCCACAACCACATGCCGATCCGGCCAGGTGACGGCGATGCTGGCGGCGACAGGCGTCGATGGGCGCGGGGCAATGGCGTAGGAGGCTGTTTTTTCCTTTCCCACGGCACAACGTCAGCCGCCTCAGCTGTAAGGTGGTGTTGGAGGTAGCAACCTGGAGCCTGCCAATGCGGAACACGGAACAGGCCAGCTCGGGCTTCCAGTGGGTAGAACAGGCCAGGATTCTGCCTCCGCAGCAGGCCATGCGCGGGGGCAGCTTCGCCGACAACCGCCCCACCTCGTAGCGTTCCCCAGGGACCAAAGCGCTGGTCCCATACAACAAGCGCGGTGCGGATCGATGGTTCCAGGTTGTGTGGGGGCGGCGGCTGCGATGGTGTTGCGGGCTGGGCAGTCTCTGCAAGCCATGAGCCCACGGGCTGGCAGGGCGCGCTGCCATTTGCGAGACGCACCATGAGGCTGGTGGACTGGGCTCGCTGGGGTCTGCAGGCTGCGCATTAGCTCGGGATCCCCCTGTTGCTTGTGCCCGCGTGTGACCCCGGAAAAAGGCCCAGCAGCCAGTGATTGCCGGCGATTTGCCAGTGATGCCACTGCAGCCACGGCCGCCGCTGCGCTGTGGGAGGAGGCTGAAAAGCCGACTGTTCGATGCCATGGATCTCGCGCGGCCTGGCTTGTTCTCGGCAGAAGTGGAAATTATTGTTTATCGAGCCCCGGGCCGAGGCCATGGCGCGCCACGACGGTCGGAATTCGAGATTCTCGATGCCCATTTTGTGCGATTGGCGAGTTAGGTAGAGTGGGGGTCCTCGAGCAGCTGGAGAAGAGAGGCCCCATGATCCGCCCCTAACCCTGACCCGACCCTCTTTCAGGCAGGTTCGGGAGTTTCCGCGGCTGTCTACTCCCTGCAAATCATCAATCGTCGGACGCCTAGGCCGCTGCCCCACTCCGGGCTCGACCTCCAGAACAACTCCCCCCCGCCGCAGCACCAGCATGGCAGAGATCCGATCATGACCGGCAAGCAACTATCTGACGACCACAGGGCCATTCTCTCCAAGCTGCTGCAGATTCCCAAGCTCAACAACCACGAGATTGCGTGGGTGCTGGGGGTCGACGAGCGCACCGTCCGGCGTCGCCGGTTCGAGTTTGACGCCACCGGCGAGATCAAGAAGCACAAGGATGTGAGCAAGAATGCCGAGAAGCTGAAGCCAGAGCATTTGGAGGTACGGATACTGTTCCCCCGCTGGTCTTTTATTTCTCGTCGTTCCGGGTTACTAACGATGCGTCGTTTCGACATTCTAGAGGCTGGTCGAATGGCACAAGGACCACACCGATGCGCTCCTCGACGATATGCAGATGTTCCTGCGGACCCAATGCGGCATCGAGGTCAGCCTCCCCACAATCAGCCGGCAAATCCGCAAGGCGTACGGCGGGACGTTTCTGAGGAGCGGCCGGTGCGCGCGCATACGGTCGAGGAAGCAGAGGGAGGCCGAGGGGCGCTCCATCGCCCTCGAGCTCCAGCAGAATGCCGGCGAGAACAACGGTGACGAGAGCTACCAGGCAGCGACGCCCGAGTTGTATCACGACCAGCGGCAGCTGGCTCCACTCGAGCAGATACTGGAGCCGCAGCACGAGCCCGCGCCGCAGGAACCAGAGCCGGCTTATCATGCGGAGGGCGGGCAACATTATCAAGCGGGCAGCGCCAGCTAGCCGAGTGGGAGGGCGCCAGGCATTTGGTGCATCATCATCACAAATGCAGTCAGTGTGGTTTTACACGGGTTTGGGATCGTAGTTTTCATATATCATGTGGGTATTTGTTTATTGGCAGTGGGCAGACTGCTCCGAACCGACATGCTCTCGACGAGTCGATATCAGCCAAACCTCGCGGCCACACGGCGGCAAGCTGTTACCGCATCGAGATAAGTTAGCTTGGCATGGGCATGTCTGTCGTCATTCTTTTCTCGAGACAGGAGACGAACACCTTGCCTCCTCGCTTATCAGGAACACCAGGCCCCTCTTCGACAAAACCAGCCCGATGCTTCCTTTTGGTCGCTGAACCGTGCTCGGCTTCCCATCTCGCGGCATCTGTTATGGAGCCAATGGGAAGCCTGCACTCCAGCAGGAGGTCCAGAACGGCGGATGTGATTGGCTGGCGGCGGTTTCGCTAGCGGCCACCACGGGACGGATGGGATGATGGGTGGTGGACCCTGGGAAGGCTCCGCGATCCACGAACCCAAGTTGCCGGGCCTGCAACGCTCCGACTCTGCGGAACGGTCTCGTGGCCGAAGCAGTGTGCTGCTGAGATCCCCGGGGGTAACGAGGGAGATCAATGGCGCGCGGTGGTTCGGAATCGGGATTGCGACCAACAAAACCACCAGCTCGACGCTTTGCTTCTCCGGAGCTCGGGTTGCACCAGGCAGGACGTACACAGTACGCTGCCAAGGCTATCCCGCTAATACATAAATAATGCACCCTTGGCGGGGCAGGCCCTAACCTTGACGAGTTTGCACAACACCAGCGACCAGGCTGCGGCTCCGGCTCAACTCCAGCTGGGCACACTTGATGCCGACGGAGAAATACGCAGTCATCGCTTCAGTGATGCAGGACCAACTAATGAGAGCTCGCCTTCTCCTTCAGCCCATTGAGTGCAACGCTGTGCAAGTCGGTGCTGGTTGGAAAGTGGAGGGAGATAAATGGAGATCCGGCCGCCCCGGGACGGTTCCAGTTCAGGCGCAGGTTCAGCCCCCTGCCACGGCTCCCCCACACACACCAATGGATCAATCCTGGGTGGCATTGGCTGCTTCTGTCTTCTGGGGCTTGGGTGCTTCTGGACCATGGTGGGGGTTTGTCGTTCCTGGACCCTTGGCCTTGCGGGCGGCGAACAAGATGAGCTCTCTGCTGAGTTGCGATCCTTCCGTGGGCGGACCAGACCTGACCTCAGACTTCACCTCCTGACGCGCCCCCATCTTCACCTTGGTTGACTGACTGTGCCGAGCCTGTGCCGGGCGTCGCGTGTTTGGCAATTCACCAGCAACGGGAGCCTCGCCGCGTGTGTCCTCGCCATGGTGAACATATAGTAGGCAGCCTCGAGCACTCTGCGACCCGCCGACATGTATCCCCACCCCGAGAAGAAACGAAACCGCGGCTACCTGGGGCACGACAGCTCAGCGCTCACGCCACGAGACCGCCAGGTAGGCCACCCCACTGCCCGGTTCTCGGTCCTCTGCTTTCTGAGAGGCGTCGGCGTGCGTGTGCTGACCGAGCATGGCAATGAATGATAGGACCGCCAGCAGCTTCGCTATGAGCTTGATCTCAACTCGTGGAATCTGCGAATCTGGGGCGTGGCCGCCTCGGGCTTTCTTACCGACTCGTGCGTTGCTCATCGACCTTGTTGACAAGCCCAAGCACAGCGTTTGCTGACTGTAGTATACTCGCAGATACAACCTCTTTGCTACGAATGTCATCCTCTCTACCGTCTCGTTTGTCTACTTCCCCCACGACAAGTGGTGTGGCTTGATCATCAACCTCTTCACACTGTTCGGGTACGCATGCCGGGCCCCAGATTCCCAACTCTCTCTGGCTGCTAATGCATCATGCCAGCTCTGTCTTTGGCCAGCTGCTGTTTGGCTACCTCGCCGACAGGTACGGGAGGACCCGGCTGTACGGCATCGAGCTCGTCCTGGTCATCGTGTCGACCATTGGCGTCGCCACGACTAGCAACGGTTATGGAGATATCTCGTTTCTAGCACTCTTTACCTGGGTAAGCTCCCAAGGAGAATCGCCTTGTCTTTGCGTTTTCATGTTTCTAACCGCATTTATTCATTCATTAGTGGCGGTTTGTGATGGGCGTTGGTGAGTGTCACGAGACAAGCCGAATAGACTCAACCACTGACCTTCTCTAGGGATTGGCGCCGAGTATCCATTATCCGCAGTGATAACATCGGAATGGGCTAGCACGTCGTCCAGAGCGACAATGCTGTCGTCCGTGTTCCTCATGCAGCCGCTGGGCCAAGCCCTCGCCCAGATCGTCGGCGTCCTGGTCCTCCTGGGAGAGGACCGCGCCCACAACATCCACGACCTGCAATGCGGCCTCGACTCGCTGCACGAAGAGGAATGCAAGAAGATCATTGACGGCACATGGCGCATTGTCATCGGCTCCGGCGCCGTGCCCGCCCTGCTGGCCATCATCTTCCGCTTCTTCCTCTACGACTGCGGCCTCTACACGCTCGAGGTCAAGAACAAACCCGGAAACGCCTTTAGGGACACGCAGCGCGTCTACGGCCCGCCGCCGACAACCAACGGCATAGCCATGTCCCCCACCGGCGGGGGGAACTTTTACGAAGCCGAAACCATGCCCCGACAGTTCTCCCTCGAGGACCTGCACACCTACTTCATCAAGGAAAAGAACTGGTACTACCTCGTCGGCACCGCCATGACATGGTTTTTCCTCGACGTGTCCTTCTACGGATTCAGCCTGGACAACCGCGGCACACTCGCTGATCTGTGGGCAACCACCGGACGGGTCCCCATCAACGAGAACCTCTGGTGCTGGAATTCCACCTTGGAAGGCGGGACGTCCCTCGTTCCCTCTTGGGACGCAATAGGCAGCCTACCGACCTGGCAGACCGACCGCACGCAGCCCTGCAACACCATCTACCAGACCATTATCGAGCAGACCAAGCAGTACCTTCTCACCGTCTCCCTCGCCTCCATAGCGGGCAGCGTCTGCTTCATCGGTTTCGCCAACCGCATCCACCGCCGGCAGTGGCTGACGACCTCCTTTATCATCCTCACCGGCCTCTTCCTCGTCACGGGCGGCGTCTACTACGGCGTGGCCCACAAACCAGGCGCGCCCGCGACAGTCGTGTGCGTGGCCATCTGCCATTTCATGTTCAACTTTGGTAAGCCCACCCACCCCCACCACTCTTTCTCTCTCCCCCCTCGCCCCCACAGCAGCAGCAGAAAAATTAACGCAAATAAAAACAGGCGCAAACACCCTCACCTTCATCATCCCCGCCGAGATCTTCCCCACGGCCTACCGCAGCACCTGCCACGGCATCTCGGCCGCGGCCGGCAAGCTGGGCAGCATCGTGGCCGTGCTGGTCGTCTACGGCATCAACTCGGGCTACAACTCGACCACGCGCCAGGGCCTCATCTTTTTGCTGTTCGCCACCTTTATGGCGCTAGGCGCCGTCTACTCGTGGGCCTACCTGCCCGACGTGCAGCGCGCCGTGTACGATGGTGGCAACAACGGGGAGCTGGACGGCAAGAAAAGGCTCGAGACCAGGAACCTCGAGGAGCTGGGCGAGGGGTATATCCGCGCCTGCCAGGAGGGGCAGGTGATTGGCGTGAGGGAGAAGTGGGCGGATCTGAAGGGGAGGGTGAGGAATAGGAAGAGGATTACGAGTAGGGAGGGCGGGGTGGGGGGGAACGGGAGGGAGGGGTTCCCCCCCGTGGTGCAGGCCATGGGGAGGCCTGTCGCGCCTGTCGAGGTGGATGGTCACGGCCTTTCTTGAGGCCGGGGGTGGTTGTTTGCTGCTGCTGCTGCTGCTGCTGAGATGCCGGAGTGTGTGTTGCTTGCTCGGGGCTTCGTCTCTGCATCTAGAAGCCCAGAGATATTTATATTTGTTGTGTATCCAATTCCTGTTTCGTTTCTCGGTAATCCATGTGCTAAATATGGCGTGCGGCGGGATTATGCGGGACAGGAGGCGGTGCTGGAGCGGTAGCCCCTTTTTTTGGTGTCACTTGGACTTGGCGTTGCAGTTCAGCTGGATGGATCTACAGGAATGGCTTTTTGGGGTGCCTCCAAGGACACGAAAATCTGTATCTCGGGTAAACAATGTTTCCAGGTAGACATGCGGGGGTTAACAAGACCGGCGTCGAAATTGAATGAAGAGAGAATGCGACGCTGGACTATGGCACTCGCCAACTGCTGCCCCCTCACTGAAGGACCGTTGGTTGGCGCCGAGATGTCTCGGGATGATCTGTAATTCCACGGTGCCAGAGGCATTGCGAGAGACAACACCATGTGAAACTGGAGCAATTGAGCCGATGTCAGAGAACTAAGGAGGACAGACATGTCCAAAGGAAGAGGGAGACGAAGGGAAGGAGAAGGGAAAAGAGCCATTGCAATCGATTTCTCATCTTAGAAATAGCTGCCACCTCAGGATGTTCCACATGATGATGTATTGGAGTGGGATGTGCCCTGTCTACCTACCCTCTGTTCCCAAAGCCCATGTTGCTAGAAACGTAGGGATAAATCGTTAACGTCAACGCCCTGTTGCGCCGCCCCCAAGCGCAAACTCAACATGATAAACCAAGAAACGCCCAATCCAAACGCCTTGACCAGAACGCCATAACCCCCAGAAAAACAAACGACAGCTCGCAACACGGTATCTTTGTTATATCCCAAGAAGCCCAACCTGTCCCCGAAAACCCAGCTATTGATGTACATCTCTACGCACTCGGCTCCCAGCCCATCTCCATACCATCCATGGGCCCCATCCCCATTATCGACCTGAACACCCCCTCCGCCACAGGTATCCCCGGCTGCCCCGACATGTCCCCCCACGACGCCGCGTGCGCGCCAAACTCCCCCGCCCCACCACCAGCACCACCCGGTCCTCCGCCGCCACCCGGCGTCTCCCCGGTCCCCGGCATACTAAACCGCTGATCAGGCGTCATCCCCGTCGACACGCCAGCCGGCATCCCAAACGCCGCGGGGTCCGTGCCAAAGAAGGCGTTGACGTTCCGCTCGACGTCGCTGGGCGTCGTGCCCGACATGCTGCTGAGGTTCTGGTGGGACGAGACGGGACTGGTTTCGAACGAGTTCCGCCCGGAACCGCCGCTGACGTGCCCGGCATTGCTGGGCGGCGCCGCCAGGTTCTGGCGCTGCTGCTGCTGCGGGTCCGAGGTCCCCGTTGTGCTCGAGTTCGGCGTCCGGCCGTTGCCGTCCGGGGACGTGCCCGAGAGGTCGTTGTTGCTGCCCGTGTCCATGTCCGGGGGAGGGCCGTAGGCGGGGAAGGGGGGTGGGACGAGGCCGTGGGTGGGCATGTAGGAGCCCGTGTGGCTGCGCTCGCGGGTGGGGAGGCTGGTGGGCTGTTCGGAGGGGGAGAAATTGGCGGCGCAGGGATTGTTGGGGTCCATGTCGATGATATCGGGCGCGTTGGCGGGGTTGCCGTCGTCGCCTGCGACCTTCATGAAGTGGCATTGGTTGCTGTAGCCCATCACACCATGTCTCTTTGCGCCCATCGGGTTGCCGCGACCGTGTGCCGCGAGGCCGGGGGGGAGCTGTCCAGGGGAACCCGGCTGGTTTGGTCAGTAAATCGTTTGAAGGGTCACACAGGCAGTAATAAAAGCTTACGCTATCGCTGCTCCGAGGAAATGCGCTCCTCAACTTGGGGATGCGCACGCCCAGAGCTTCAAGGTCCACATCGAGCTGGACGAGGAAGGACTCGGTGAGAGGGTTCCGTTTCTTCAGTGCGTTCATGGCCGACAGGAGGAACCGCAGAGAATCGGCGGTTTGGCTATCGTCTGGCCTGCTCTTGAGGTACTGCACAAACACTCGAGCTGACACGTAGAGACAGAAGGAGATGAAGGGGTTCATCTGAGGAACAGAGTCAGTATTGGCTCGTACGGGTGGATTGGCCATACATACCGCGGAGAGATCGAGATGCGAGACCGTCCTCATGATGCTCGCAATCTCGTTTGCCGCCGTAATGCACCGCACCTTGCTCTCTGAGCTCACCGACGCCGGCAGCCTGTTCTTGTCGGCCTTGAAAATGGCTGCTTGATGCAGGCAAATGGTGGATGTGTGGATACACATGTTGGTAAACACCACGTTGGCGTTCCCGAGACCGTTTGGCAGCTTCAGGTGGGCCGGGAGGCAGAGCGACGTGTTGAGGAGGATGTTGTCCATCTGCCGGTGCCGCTTCCAAAACTCGCCGTTCAGATCATGATCCCTGTCGTCGACGTCTGGGCGGTGCAGGTGAACAAGATTCCGTCCAAAAAGGCAGGCCATGAGGACAACGCCAGCAAACGACGAGAGTTTCGTCGCGCCTGCGGGGCTCATGGCGTCCTGGAGCGTGGGTGTTTGCTCCGGCCGGCTCATGTCGAAGGCGTCGTCGGATGCCGGCAGATTCGTCAAGATGTCCTTTTCGTCGACAGTCATGGGCCACCCGGTGCCGATGCTGGCGAAACGGTCGAGGCAGAAGGCCATCCAAAAGGTCCTTCTCCTCTCTTCTCTCTCGGTCCAGTCTCGAGGTGGCGGCAAGCACTGCTTGACGTCTAAACCGGTCCCGTCGAGGCGGTGAAGGCCAATCCTGTGAGGCATGAGCAGGGTTCGGTTCAAGTTGGACATCAGAGGGCCTTACATCTGAGATAACCGCACGCCCGAGCCTGAGCTCATCCAAGCTCTGGGAAAGTACATCCACTTGAACTCATATGAGGCAAGTAGGACGTGAGTCTGGGCGTGGGCGACTGAAATCATGTGCTCGCCGTAGCCCTTGATGTAGTCCGACTCGAGGTATTTCCTGGAGCGCGCGTAGAATAGGTCCTTCAGAGTCTGGAACTTATCCGACACGGAGCAGGCCAAAGTCCACATGGCGTACCGCAGGCAGACGGGCGGTCGTTGGGCAGGAGCGCTAGAGTATGGTCAGCGTAGATAGGCAAGGTAAGACGGGGAAAAACGTACAGGTTCATGGCTGCCAAATATCGGTATTTGTGGATCATGGGTACCGAAGGATGAATCTTTTCAAAGTAGATTTGATGTCTGGGTGAAGAATGGTCAGGCTACGTTTACGCTCCGCGGTTTTGGGCAGCTTTTTGGTAGCCACTTACAGTTCATCAATCGTCTCCTGATGAGGCAAGGGCTCCTCCAGACCCAAGCCGATCATCTCCCACGTGAAGTTGTTGTCGACGCCGCCCATGCCCATGCCCATGCCGCCGTTGAAGTTGAAGTCCTCGAGGGGCGGGTTATTGGGCGAGTCAGCGTTGAAGTGCCAGCGATCCATGTCGCGGCTGCTGGCGATGCCGATGGAGGGGTCTGTGACATTGAAGTTTGCCGTGGCAGCAGCGCACTGATTCAGGGGTTGTTTCGCGGCCCCATCGAGAGGTATGGGCATCCCCTTGGACCCGTCGGACGAGGATGAGATCTCTTGTGTTTTCAGCAGGGTCTCGACTTGCTCTGTAGAAGCCGCCTAGTTAGCTGTGGCCGGGTATGACAGGGGGAGAAGGGGCCTGCGCACTCAGCCGTTCCTCCAACGCCTTAACATAGCCCCTCTTGGGCCCGCTCTTCCTCCTGATCTCGTCGTAGGCGCACGTGTGGCCGAGACGCGAACATGTGCTGCAGCTGGGTTTGATGCCGTCGCACTTGAGCTTCCGCTTCCTGCAAATCATGCATGCCAGGCGCTTGGGCTTGGGCACGCTCGAGTTGCCGCCGGTGGGGGCCTCAATGGTGATGTGGTCGCCGTCCGCGAGCCTATCGGTACCGGGGTCGGATACCATAATGGTGTCGGGCGGTGTCTCGGAGGATGTCGACATGGCGGGCAACGACTCGGATGACTCGGGCGGTCTTTGTCCTCGGAGATAACCGACAGGCAGCTAGCTACCTCGACACAGTCTGCATGCGCAGTGTCGTGCAGGTTGGTCGCTTTTGCCTCCAGGAAGCGGTCCACGGCTCAGACCAACCGCCGGACACTCTCGCAGGTCGGGGGAGCGCGCAGTTTGATGTTTCGAATCGAGCAGATGGGAAGGCTTTGCAGTTGCAATCAAGCGACAGCTGCTGGGCTTGAAGCCTTGAAGCCTTGATGGACCTGCGATAGAATTGAGGGGCTCCAGCTGAATCCGCGCAGAATCGCTACCAATTGGCGATGGCAACACTTCGGGGCCTCGAGCGCCAACCACGGGCAGGAAGGACGCGGTGATACAGGGTGAATCGCGGAGGTGGCGGCTGCTGGCTCGACGCGGTGGGTTGAGGCAAGAGATGGTGTGTGCAGACGAGGACGCGGGGGGCCACGCGGTTTACAAATGCCTGGCGCTGCCCGACAAGGCTGGTTCCAGGTTGGTTGCTGGGAGGTGTGTGGTGGGATTTGGATTGATTGGGCCTTGTCCGCTGTGCCAGCGCTTTGTTCAAATTAACTCTCCATGGGCCTCCACAGTGCAACTGTGTCACAGAGCTTGCCCTCCAGAGAATCGAACTAGCTGCATTCTGGAAATGGAAGACATTGGGCAGTGCCGCAAACCCTCACATCCGCTGGCCTGGTTCTCACAAGCGAGGTCGAACAGGCCAATGGGCAGCGCGCCGTCGCGAGGTGGAATGATGCTGAGCAGGGTTCAGCCTCCCCAAGCAAAGTCCCCTAACTAATCTTAAACCCCCCTCTCTGGGGCGGGCCGTTTGACCCCATCTCTTGTTTTTGGTTGATCGCACGGATGTCACCGATCGCACGACGGGCTGCCCGTGGCCTTCCGCTGTTTGGTACGCTTTTAGCAACATGACGGGATCTTTGTAAGCCTCGGCTCGGTTCCAGGGGCGCGGGCCCTGTCATGTTCATTGGGTATTGGATCGTGTGCGACAATCTCGAGGCCCGGCTTCACTCGTCTTCTCCCCTTCGATGGGTGTCTGCAGGCTGCGAGCGACGCGCACGTCCACTATCACCGGTCAGGGTTGCAGTGGTGCGGTGCCTGGTGCCATCTCGGGTGCCCAGCAATTGGTTCAGATTGGCCTCGACTCGGCCTAGTGTGCATTATTAATAGCATAGCCCCCCCCTGGTTCCACACACTTCTTTGGATGATTGACGGGTTGATCGGACTCAAGTCCGCCAGCGTTGAACAGCTATTGATGACGCCTGGGAGCTGAATGACTGGCTGCGTTCTGGTCACAACCAAGGACGAAGCAGTGATTCGAGATGCCAATAGGGAGATGGCGGACGCCGTTCTGTTTTCGTGTCGAATAAGGTAGTTTTTCTTGGGGGTTCTCGCTGGTCCTTTCCAAGGTGTCCTCTTCCTTTTGGCTCCCGTCCCACAGTAACAAGAGTCCCCAACCGCCATCACCGAGGACTCTCGCTTCCACAGCCGGTTTCCACCTTGGTGTTCTTTCCCACGTGGTTCCCACCAGCATGAGATATTTTCGGACTTTTAGTCTCGCGGGTCGAGCCGCACAGCCACATGTCTGCTGCTTTTCGCAGCTCGGGGCAGTGGGTATGGCGGAGTGAAGTTACCCCGTGCTGATCGCTGCTGTCACGGCCACACCTGCCGAACGTCTTCATGAGCAGACTTAGCAGCAGTGGTTCGTCTCGGGTTGCAAGGGGCCAGACTGCGAAAGGCGGTTGTTGCACAGAGGTTCAGATGGTCTCGCCCTCGGCACAACAGATGTGTCTGTGCCCCTTGAGTGCCGCCCTAGGTTGGGACCGACGGCGAAGACTTCTTGTCTAAATCAATAATGCGCAGCACGCCCAGGTCGCTGTAAGCGAGGCAGTATCTCGTGGGAGCCCACGCAACAGCTTCGCACGGCCCAACCGTCTTGAATGTGTAGACGAGCTCGCCAGTTTCAACGTGGGTAACATCGATGCCGGAGCCTAATCAGAGGGCGCATCAGCAGACTGCGCTTGTTTCGGGGCAACACGCCATGCTCTGCCTTACCTTCTTCACAGCCAGCCACCACATAACTGCCATCAAAAGAGAAGCCTAAAATTAGATCAGCTTTAAGGTTATCGATCCGCATGGGGACGGTGCCGCACTTATGCATTTGACAGGCCCAACCATGCGGGAGACAGTTCGCTGGCATATCCAATCCTTGGTGTCGAAGAGAGCAATGATTGAATCGGCACCCCCCGTTGCGAGGTATCTCCCGGTGGGCGCAAGTTCCGTTGTCAGGCAGGAGGCGGTGTGCCCCTTCAGCATGAACTCTGCTGACTCCCCGTCCTTGACGGCGTGGTTGACGTGCAAAACTGGCTCGAGTTCGGGATATGAGAGGATTCGTATCTTGCCGTCGGTCGTTGGGAGGAACACCTTCTCTCCGCTCCAACAGAAGGCCATTTGGTTCGTGTCAACTGGCAGCTGACGAGATGAGATGACTGCAGACTTGTCCGGCGATATCTGGAAGAGTTCACCACGCTGTAATGCCAGCCGAGTCAGTGTCTCGATCGCCCCTGCACACCACGGGTTGAGGTTGAGGACGTACCCTGTTTCCCACGAGCAGCGAGGAGCCGTCAGGGGCCCAAGCCAGAGTGTGGGCATTGCCCAGGCCCTTGATTTCATTGACACAGGCCTTTGTCCTCACGTCCCAGAGCTTGACAACTCCGTCGTTGCTGACACTACAGAGCTCAGCTTCTTTTACTGGGTTGAAGGCTATCTTTTCAACCCCGGCCAGATGGCCCCTGAGTTCTGTCGAGTGTTTGAGCTCTTTCCTCTCGGGGTTCCCTACAGCACGTCAGCACGGCTCCTGGACAAGAACAACCCATCCAGCCAGTGTTGAGGAGAGAGAAAGGGCCACTCACAGACTCGGATTGTCTTGTCTGAGGCGACCGTGGCGACAAGGGTGCCCAGAGGATTCCAGACAATTTGGCGCAGCCTGCACAAGAGTCGCCGTGAGCAATTACATTCCTCTCGAAACAAATCGCACATCATGGCGTGCACGCACCTGTGGTGAGAACCTGCCCCGCGGGCGGACGTTGCGTCGTGGTAGGGTTGGCTCTTAAGGTCTTTGAAGTAATGTGAGAAGTTTTCTTTGGCAATACGGCCAACCCGGGGTCGGCTTGGTAGCGACATGGCGAGATGGACGTGGATCCGCTCTGAAGACGGTTTGAACTGCAATGAAGCTGTGTCTCGAACGATGGGTGACTCGGGTGAGATGGGTGAGATGCTCAGTGCCTTGGGTTTTGCAGAAAAGAAAATAACTGCTTGCGGGAGATTGCCGGGTTTGAGTGAAGTGAGTGGTGTGGAAATGAAATTCAGCGCTGATTGGAGTGTCGGTGCTTCGTCGGTCGCAGAAATTCGGTTTCAATGAATGAGTTGCGCGATGTTGATGCTGGGGCCCAGAGCACGGGCGATGGTGGATGTGGATTGCCTCGGGCCGCAGAAGCGAAAGCCCCGCCAAGAGCAGCCCAGGTCGGGAAGTGCGGCATGTCCCGCAGCCCCCCCATTCCGTCTTGGGCATCCAGCTGCAGTGCTCCACTAACACGGCGACCACATCCCCAAGCATCAACCAACCTTGTCATCCGTCGCACACCCGACGTCGCAGTACCGACACCAGACGCGCCCCGTTGCGCTCAATGCGAATACTGCAGCCACAACCGAGCCGGAGCGCCACCCCGACATGAACTGACGCCGGGGATCGATACATTTCGAACTTGCCGATGCGCGCATGAAGCCGCCGTGACGGGTCCGGCTTGCCGCTTCAGAGGAGCCATGTACTGGCCGCTTGGGACCCCGCGAATCTATGCGACGAGCAGCTCCCGCCAGCCGGGCTCCCTCCAGACCGTCTCCGACGATGGCCTCCCTCCCGCAGCCGGGCGGTCTGAGCAGAGACCCGACCGGAACTCGCTCCTGTCTCCCAGCTCCGCTGCTCTCCGAGACGGCTCCGGCACCTTGTCAGCGCCCCCTCCCGCGACAACCGCCCTCACTCCAGTGACACCAATAACTCCCCTAACCCCGGGCATCAAGCCTGTTGAGCACGGCTATCTCGACGACGACAGCGCCGTGCATTCGCCAGGGATCGCTGCTCCCGCCATCCCGCTGCACGAGCCCATCCTTGCGCTGCGTGTAGCCCGCGCCGGCCACGTCTTTGCCGTCACGACAGCAACATCCATGACCGTTTGGCAGACAAAGGTGAGGGGCAGAGCGTCTTGGGGTTTATGGCTGTTTGTGTTCTTTGTCTGACCTTCCTCCAAGCCAACCGTCGTCCTCGCTGTCGTTGTCCGTTCGGAAGCGTCTCTCGAAGCCTACGGCACCAATACCAATCTGCTTCTCCGGCCGGACTCGGCTATCCTTGTCCTTCATACCAGCCTGGGCTACCTAATAACATACTCTCTCGCCACGGACCCCGAAGCCCGGGTTTACCGGCCACACTTTGCCAACCACACCAACGTCCAGCGGAGACGCCAGAGCCATGTCGGGGATCCCGGCCACACTGCCCCGGACCAGATACTGTGGGGTCCGGGCGAGGGGTCCGGGGTGAGGGATGTCAGTGTCCGCTTCCGGATGGTGATCAAGGTGGATGCGGGGATCGAAAGCGCATTGGCTCTTGACGACGAGTTGGTCGTGGCCACACGCAAACCCGCTGCTGTCCAGTGCATCCGCTGGGCACCCGACAACTCGGGCAGCCAGACGAGCACCGAACTACTGAGCCGGATGAGCTGGCTGGAGAAGAAGGTCACGGTCAGGGAGATGACCCACGACAGGCCCATGAATCTCTCAACGTGGATCACGAGCGACGGAAGGGCGTACGCAGTGCAGCGGCTGAACCCGAGCCTGCAGGACAGCGGTTCGAACGAGCCAGCTGACCCCAGGAAGCTGTTCAAAGGCTACTGCTTCCACACACCCCAGGGCGACCAGGATCGCGCTGTTCGGTGTGTGGTCAACGCGAGATTCTCGCTGATCGCAGTCGGCTGTGTCAACGGCAGTGTCCGCGTCTACTCAGCAAGGGACTACTCTGGCAATATCCCTGCGTCTCACGTTCACAGCGTGCAGGCATCCGCCGCAGCGTCTGGAAAACTTACCACGCTTAATTACTCCCCTGACGGCTACTGCCTCTTCGCCGGGTTCGAGAGGGGTTGGGCAACCTGGAGCGTCTATGGAAAGCCGTTAAGCAACACTTTTCATGCCGACCACGCCATTTCCTCCACAAACGGGGAGGAATGGCTCTCGGGCGTGCGAGATGCCGCCTGGGTCGGAGGGTCCTGCGACCTTCTCCTGGCCAGCGGAGCGCGCGAGGCAGTGTGGCTCTTAGAAATGGCGCGGAGTGCGGTAACGGGGTGCTACAACCCAGCAAATCTGTTCCGTACTGTGCTCCAGAGCACCTCGAGCGTCATGGTATACCGGGGCTACGACCTGCCGGACCTCACATCCATCTCGGCCGAGCCCTCCCTCTGGCACACAAGCCGGATCCCTGCCGTCTACCTCCTGAACCAGTGGCCCATCAGGTGTACGGCCATTTCGACAGACGGCCGCTACGTCGCCGTGGCAGGTAGGCGCGGCCTGGCTCACTACAGCGTCAACAGCGGCCGATGGAAGACGTTTGCCAATGAAGCCTTGGAGAACGAGTTCCAGATCAGAGGCGGCATGTGCTGGTACCAGAACATCCTGGTAGCTGCGGTGGAGGCCAATAGGTCCTTTGAGCTGCGCCTATACTCCCGCGAGTCGGCGCTCGACGGCACAGTGGCGTACACGCAGCAGATGGCGACCCCTGTGGTCCTGGTCACTTCAACTGGCGAGGACTCGCTGCTGGTCTACACCTACGACAACCTCCTTTATCATTACATATTTGCCCCCATGTCAGGCTCCATCAAGCTGATTGAAGTGGGCCACATAGCCTTCCATGGCATTGTAAGGTCACCCGCAAGAGTGAGGGGCCTTAGCTGGATCCTGCCAGACCACCAGCTTCTGGAGGGCGACCCTACTCAGGACGTAGCCCATGCGTCTGTCCTGTTCCTGGTGGACGGAAAGCTGGTCCTCCTGCGGCCGTCGGTCACGGAGGGCAATCTGAAATACGACATGCGCGTCATCGCCCACAACGTCGAATACTATCTCAGCATGAGAGACCGGCCACACACACTGGAGCCCGCGCCACAGCGGCTTGTCCAGGCAGCCAATGGCGCGGCAGGCGGGGGGCTAGAAGACTCGCTGTGGCTATTTGATGGAGATGAGCTGAAGGCATGGCCAGACATGGACCCCGTCATGAAGGCGATATCAGGAGGGCTTTCACGAGAGCTGCCCGCCATGGTTCTTGTCCCCATCGACTTCTACCCACTTTCGGTCCTGCTCCCGAAAGCCATCGTGCTTGGCGTGGAGCCAGACCTCATTCAACGCCGCGATATCAGCTTCTCCTTCTTCCGCTTCTCCATCAGGGTAAGTAAGAGTTGTGACGACCCACCTCTCTATACCACCAAGCTAACTGGTCTGCAGACCCACCTCTTCTTTCCCGATATCTTGCGGTTTTATCTCACCGCCAACAGAGCTACCGAAGCCTTGCGGCTAGCGCAGCAGTACGAGCATTTGGAATACTTTGCCCACGGTCTCGAGATCCTCCTACACCACGTGTTGGATGAGGAGGTGGACGCAAACCCCACCCCAGCGCCTGAACACGCCATCCTCCCTCGCGTGCTCTCGCTCCTTTCGTCATTCAAACAGTATCTCGACATCGTGGTCCAGTGCACCCGCAAAACGGAGGTGCGTTCCTGGCGTACTCTGTTTGCCTATCTACCCCCGCCACAAGAGCTGTTTGAGGAAAGCCTGCAGCGTGGCAGTCTGAAGACGGCGGGCGGCTATCTCCTGATTCTCCACACATTTGATGAGCTCGCAACGGCCAGCGAGCAGAGCGTGCGGCTGCTAAGCCGTGCCATGCGCGAGGAAGACTGGGACTTGTGCAAGGAGCTTGCGCGGTTCTTGGCCGCTCTCGACGAAACCGGTGATACGTTGCGAGAGGCCATGGAGATGGTCAAGGCCCGCATGGGCCAGGGGCTTGAGATCGATGAAGGGCCCGCCAGGAATGGATTCATGGCCAGCCTTGAGATTCCCTCTGCGGGGATCTACCCCTCCCTCGGCAGCAGTTCAACGGGAGCCGGTCTCGGGCGGATAGCAGGCAGCGATTCGGGAACAGAAGGGCTGTCGGCCAGTGACGCAGGCTCCTTCATCAGCAACACCCGATCGGACACTAAAGACGACCATTCATAGACGGATTGGCAAGAAGGGGGATGAAGTGGGGATCAACCGCAGGGCGCTTTGGATAGGACACGGCCAGCACCCCAGCCGTCATGTCAGGGGGACACCCCCAACAGCGAGCATGGGAAAGTACAGAACCGAGAGCCTAGACGGAGTGGCCCGCCTGGGAACCTACCATAGGTAATATATCATTTCCCCCCCTGCTACCCGCCCATGACATGGCACAAAACCCGGCCCTGAAGACGACCAGAGGCAACCTGTGTGTTGGCCCGTGCGCTACAGTGCTCGCCGCTTTAATTCGCAGCCTCGTCCCGCTCCCTCACGCCCCGCAACCGACCTCTGATCCAGCGGGTCGACGACAGGCACCGAGTAAAGCAGCAAGTCACGCCAGCCAGGACTATGGACCATCCGGCATTTTCTCAAGCGCCCCCGGGCCCTCCGCATCCTACGACACATGTCCGCCTCCAGCCGCTCAGCTTCACTCCAGACCATCACACCCGCTTCCGCGAGGCTGAGGACTCCCACAGATTATCGCCGTTGAACGTGCCCGGAGCCGGCAGCGCCAGTTCTACTCCGACATTCCACTCCCCAGGCTTCTTCAACGGTTTCCCGAGCCCCTACGTCGGCCCGCCGCCAGGGAGCGCTGCTACAGACTCTCACGCTTTCAGCGCGATTGACCCGCTACCGGCCGCAGAGCCCCGGCGCACTCAGCAGCAGCAGCAGCAGTCGTCGAGAAGGCTCCCGCGTCAACGTCAGGCATACGGGAGTCAAGTGCTTTCTCCTGGCACAGCCTCCAACGATACCGCGCTGCCCCCGCTTAGCCAGTTTGGCATACTGCCTCCTAGCCGAGCCCGTGTTCGTGCTGTGGCCGAGGTGCCGAGGAGCGAAAGTGCGGACCTAGCCACGACGGACTCCGCTCACGGTTCCGGTAGCCTCGGGCCGGCACGCGGTGGACAATCACCCGTCAACATTGTAGAGAAACCCCCTAAACTTGATTTGTGGCGCCAGAAGCTGTTTGATTTGGAAGAACCCGTCATCCTTACCAACGAGGAGTGAGTAAACACTTGTCCAGATCTCCCCGATTTCTCAGTCTACCCTGTGACCTATTGTGTCCATAAAGCGGGCGTGCTCATCAAACCATTCAAGGTATGACACCTATTTTCCCTGGGTCGACAATGTCTACTCGCACCGGGCATCGCAGCTGCCGTCGAAGCGCAAGGGCCTTGTCACACGCTACTTCGACTGCCGCTTGAAGGGCCGGCCGCCGGGAACAGCCAAATCAGAAGACCCAAACAAGAAGAAACGCAAGCGCACGGTGCGCCCGCGGGATCTGTGCGACGTCAAAATCAAAATCACAGAGTACCCAGCTGGTTCTGCCGCGGACCTGGTGACGGCGCGCGATGCCATCGGCTTGGACAGCAAGGTGGTGGCGGAGGCAGTGGAACGCATGCGGGACCAGCCGTTTCGCGTGATACAGCGCAACGGGACAAATGGGGACTCTGATGGTGGGCTGGCAACGCACAAGCATGACTTGCAAAAGAGCGACGAGATCAAAAAGAGCACGCCTTTGCGGCAGCTGGCCGAACGCGAGAAGGAGGCGAAGCGAAACCAGAAGCCGTCGCCGTGGAAACCAAGGGGGAATGCGGCGGCGACGGCGAAGGATCACGGCAAAGATGCCAGCATCAAGTTTTACTCGGCATGTTTCTGGTAAGACGACCTGTTAGCAATAATAATCCTAAGTCTTCCTGTTACTGACAGGGTGATCATAGCCCCTTCTCCCAGCGCGTCTGGATCGCTCTCGAGGCCAAGGGTCTCGAGTACCAGTACTGCGAAACATACCCGCTCCGCAAGCCCAAACCTATTCCATTGCTCGAGGCGAACCCTAGAGGGCTTGTCCCGGCCATATGGCAGGAGGGGTGGGCATGCGCTGAGAGCTCTGTCATCTTGGAATATGTAAGCCTTGCCTGATCTTGGTTCCGTTTCGCTCTTCGCCCCTTTCAATGAAGAGTGATGGTGCTTGTAACCCCATGCTGACAGCAAGCGCTCAGCTTGAGGATTTTGACAGCACAGTCCCACTATATCCAACGGTCCCGAAGCTCAAGGCGAACTGCCGGTTATGGATTGACTTTGTACGTTCAATCCTCAGCACCCCTGGTCACATTAATAACCTGACTTTTCTTGTAGATCAACACTAGGATCGTCCACTCCTTCTCCAGCGTCCTAGCAGCAACCGAGGACGAGTCAAGGGGTCAAAGGGTGGACAAGCTGCACCGTCACATCTCGGAACTTGTCCAGGCTGCCGACGAGACGGCAAGTTTGCTCCGTCAGGGGACGAAACAAGCAGCATAACTAACTGCTTGTGATGAAACAGGGCCCTTATTTCCTCGGCGACCACATGTGTCTTGTAGACGTCCACCTGGCGCCGTTTGCCCTGCGGCTATCCCGACTGGCGCCTTTCCGGGACTTGCCCCCGCCAACACCTCCAGCACGATGGAAGCAATGGCTGGATGCTCTGGAGCAGAACCGCCATGTGCGCGGCACCATGAGCGTGGATGCGCTGTACACCCAGTCAATGGACGACTTACTCAAGGGATTTCAGGGGATGGCCGACTGAGCTTCCGGCTGCTACGGGATCGATTCTCTTGGGCGCATCCGGTACCCCTGACTTTTCTCCAACTGCTCTGCCCGGAGCTGCAAGATGGTTGCCCCTGAACTCACACGAGCCAAAACCAGTGGACTGTGCTGGCACTGTGCCGCTATCCAAGTCGAGCTGAGGTCACCTACGATTTGGCTATCTTAGCAATAGATAAAAGCTGATAATGTCCGTCATTCAAGTTGTATTTTCCCAGAAACGCAAATAAACCACAATTGTCTTCCAAGAAACTCCATGAAGTACCCAATATGCCAACATAGTTGGGGTCGGTAGCACAGTGCGAGGTTGCTGCTCAGGGGCCCAGCGAAGCTCGTGGGGCTAGGCCCCTCCAGCCGGTCCCCCACCAAGCAAGCACATTTCCAGCCGCCGCCCTACAGACATCTATCAACATCTCGCTGTGGGCCACGCCGACCACCCATTCGCCAGCCCCCGGACCTCAACGCCGACAAGACGCGACTTCATCAACAGCGCTTCCGATCTATTTATTGTTGCTCCAGCCGTCCGAGCGGTCTCTGCCTCCTCGCCGTCCTCCCCCGGTGCTAGCGACCAGCCCCCGACCCCCGACCCCCGACCCAGATTGCAGCATCCAGATCGCAAGATGGATGACTACGGGACCGAGTCCGATAGTGACTACACCAGCTACTGGCGGGATTGGGTGTGTCTCTGATTTATCTATTCATCCCTTCCTGCTCTCGCCAAACACTCTTTGCGCCTAACACTCTGTGCCCCAGTTCATCTCGTCCCGCGGCAACGAGTACTTCTGCGAGATCGACGAGGAGTACCTGACGGACCGCTTCAACCTGACGGGCCTCAACACCGAGGTTCAGTACTACCAGTATGCGCTGGATCTCGTGACCGATGTGTTCGACCTCGACTGCGACGACGAGATGCGCGAGACGATAGAAAAATCGGCCAGGCATCTGTACGGCCTCGTCCACGCCCGGTATATCGTCACGACAAGGGGTCTGGCGAAAATGGTATGCACCGCCTCTTTTCTTCCCCGCGCTACCCTACCCAATAATTATACTAACCGACCGCGCCGCCTTCCAGCTCGAAAAATACAAAAAGGCCGACTTCGGCAAGTGCCCGCGCGTAATGTGCAACTCGCACCCCCTGCTGCCCATGGGCCTCTCCGACATCCCCAACCTCAAGCCCGTCAAGCTCTACTGCGCCCGCTGCGAGGACACGTACAACCCGAAATCCTCGCGGCACGCGTCCATCGACGGCGCCTACTTCGGCACCTCGTTCCACAACATCCTCTTCCAGGTCTACCCGGCCCTGGTCCCCGCCAAGAGCGCCGAGCGCTACGTCCCGCGCGTCTACGGCTTCAAGGTGCACGCCGCCGCGGCGCTCGTGCGCTGGCAGAACGGCGTGCGCGACGACATGCGCCGCCGGCTGCGCAAGATGGAGGTCGAGAGCGGCTTCAAGGACGGCGAGGACGAGCTTGACGAGGAGGACGACGACGTCGACGAGGACGAGGAGCTGCAGCAGCAGCAACAGTTGACTGAGTACCGGGGCGGGGGCGGTGCTGCTGCTGCTGCTGCTGCTGCTGCGACTGGGCCGTCTGTGGGGGTTGGGGGTGAGGCGCAGATGGGGAGCGTTGCGTAACGTATCACGCACGGGGAGAGGGTCTTTCATGTCTAGCATTTGCGGGCGGGGGCGGTGGCAGGGGGTGGCATGATAACAGCGGTCTGTCTGGTCATGGTGGGTTTCTTCTCCTTCTTTGATACTTTGTAGGGAAAAACTTTGTGGCTGGCGCATTTGCACTAGGCGTTTTTGATGGCATGGGGAAACGGTGAGCGGGGGAGTTGTGGTGGGGGGGTTTGGGGTAAGAGGGAATCAAGGATGACCTGTTGAGGGTTTGAGGGGGGAGTTGGTTGTTGGTCTAGCTCTTAATGGATGGGACACGACACGAAAAGCGGTACATGATACCAACTACATAGTAACGGAACTTTTTACGCTATCAGACCCTTTCTTGTATGACACGGCGGTGCAACGTCCGGCCATGGGAATCTCATTCCCCCAGAGTTCCATATGTTTACACAGGATGCCCCAACAGCTGGACATCCGCGACTAAATTGGGGCATATGTGTGCTACATCAACTCCATACGCACCAGACAATGAATACACCATGCGAGTTCGGGTATTTCTCGAGGACCTAAACATTAAAACTTCAAATTGCTTGCTACCAACCCGCTCTCCCATCCCTTGAACAAAATCAACCCAGATCCGAGTACACTGGCCCCTGTTACGCTGGCCCCTTTTTTGCGCAACATGCAAAACGGCACCCTTAACGCCGGAAGACCAATGCCCATGCATCTAGTACGGTTCCCAAATACCGAGGCATCCCCGGATGCCTTGAGGGCACAGAAACAGACCCAACCCTAGCCGCCCAATTCCTTCCAGTACAAAAGAAAAACACCATATCGACCGATGCATTTCTAGATCCGCGCATCGTTCACATACGAGACATCCCTATCGTCCGAACCCGGCCCCTTGCGTGACGACGGCGCAGGTTCCGTGTTGCCGCTCAGCGCACTGCCGCGGCCAAACGCACCCCCGCCGGTGAGGGCCTCCTCTTCATCGCCGGTCCGGTACTGCCCGCGCAGGTGGTCCGTAGCGTAGCTGAAGCTCCCCACGCCGGCCCAGAACGCCTTGTCCTGGCTGCGGGGTCCCCACGCCCAGCCGGCGCCGCTCGAGATGGGCAGGTGGTAGTAGCGGAAGGCGAAGATGGCGGAGACGGCTCCGATGAGGTAGCCGAACAGGATGTCGAAGGCATGGTGCCGGAAGTCCCACCACCGCGAGCCGGCGATGAAGACGGAGGCGAAGAAGGGGATGACGGCGAGGCAGAGGAGGTAGAGGGGCGGCGCGGCTGCTTGCCGCCGGACCGCCGAGACGGTTTGGTTATGGCGCGAGATGCCCTTGTTGCCCAGGGCCGAGTCCAATGTCGATGGCGAGGGCGCGCCGGGGGCGCGGTTAGAAAGCTCATAAGAGTTGGGTCCCGAGACTTTGATGCTCGGCAGGCGTGTGCGGGAAGGGAAGGCGGTGAAGGCCGAGGCGTCAGCGAAGCCGGCCGGGGCGAGGAACGGGATCGTGATGGCGAACTTGCTCGCAACGAAGAGGGAAAAGTAGATCAGGCCTATTGAGTGAGGGTGTTAGCCAAGCTGCTGATTTCCTCGTCAACACGCGCCCGCAGTTTTCGAGAGCGTACCTGAGGCTGAAGAACTCGAGTGCCCGCTCGGGTAGCTTCTGAACCCATCATCCAGGATATGCTTGTCGGGGTTCTTGCAAATGTCGGGGCTCACGAGCTGCCCCGCGGTGGTGGCCGTTTTTAACCCCTTCAGGCCACCGATGATGTACTGGGAGAGATTGTCGAGGTCGGGCTGGCATCGAGAAAGAAGATCGGGCCGCGGCTTTCCAAATAGGTTCTTCATGCCGTTGGTAACGAACCACGCTGCAACGACGGACAAGGCGAGGCCCAGCAGGCCGCTATGCAGCTCCCATAGCTTGCGCTTCCAAATGAGCGACTTCGGTGTCCCGACGGGAACTGTCGCGCCGGGGACGAAGATGAAGCAAATGACGGCGATGATGAAGATCGGGGCGACGATGCTGATGACGACAGCGAGCCAGACGGGGACTGTCTCCTTGACTGTGAAGGGAAAGCTACCGAGTGTTGTTGTCAGTATTATTCCGTTGCGCTCGGCGTGGTGCAGAGAGGGCGCAAGGGCGTCAACATACGCGATGTTGCGGTCGTCCAGGGAGAACGGCCGCTTGTTCGGAGTGATCTCCCCCAGAACGTAGCCGATGGCGGCAAAGGCGGCGAGGACGGCCCAGTCGAAGACATAGGAGAGCGCCACGACCCATGATAACCTCCCTTTCCTCCGCACGCTACCGCCGGCGAGATCCAGATTGTCCATATTGTTGCGGGCTTCGAATGCCGGGGCGGGTGAAACGGAGCGGGCGTGGATGAGAGGATGAATTGCTTCGTCGGGCATTGGGATGCCCCTAGGTTGGTTGGAGGAAGAGAAGGAAAAGGGTGAAACAATGCCGGACGGGCGCAGCTGAGCTCGAAGTGCCGGGCCAGACCACGAACGGAAAGAGGGCACGCTAGTAGCCAGGTGCGAACAACCACTCAAAATACCTATCAAATACCCGCCACCGTGTGTCTCACAGCCGTCTCTTCAAAGCTGGGAGTCGGTCGAAAAGCAAATGAAAAGCCCCGAACGCGTCACCCACTGGTTTCTTTGGCCAGTAATGCCCTTTCAAGACCCCGTCGGGGCCGTTGAGTTGCCGCTGCGTCCCCTGCAACTCCACGCCGAGCCCCAAAATTGGTTGCGCCTTTGCCGCCGTGTTGCAAGAACTCAGCCACAAAGGGGATCAAGATGACCAACACCTGAGTGGTTGGCCAAGGCCGATCGGCGCTGCGTTCCTCGGGGGCACAGGGAGTCCGAAACACGGGGGTAATGCAGGTCTTTGCTTTCGCCGAGAGTGCGAGACGAACCCAGATGAAGGACAAACTGGTCTTGGAATTTCAACAGCTCGTTGCATGAGAAAGATTCAGTTGGTGGTTTTGACCGCAGGTGGACGTTTTACATGGGACCACCGCACAGGTTTCCGGGATTGATCAAGATGCAGGGTCGAGCTGAAACTAGGTATCAAGCCCCATTGAGACCCTGCACAGTACGAGGGCTGTGATAGGTCTGACAGTCAAGGTTCACTCCACATTCTACGCTGAGCTGGGGCTCGGCTCAGCGCATGACATCTTTCGTCGGCTCCCACCGAGGTGCATGGGTTCCGAAGCCGTGACTTGGTATTTTTCAAGCCCAGATCGGGTAATATAAAGGGAGTCAACCGTTGGCGGCTGCGGCTACCGATGCTATGTCGCATCGTTCCTGGGACTGGATGACCAATCGAGTGCAACCGCCTCGCCGAGGTGTCCCATTGGGGAACTGCTCAAGTCGCGTGACGTTTGACCGCGCTCCCGACAAGCGCCAGGCTGACCTCAGACATCGCGCTTCGCTGTGGGACGCCATCTCAACGGCCGCTCCGGGTCTGAGACCTCGAGGCGTATCGCGGGATACGGTGATCTCGACGGCTGCTTGAACGGCGCTCGACTGCACACTGGCAGTGGCAGTACAAAGTATGACGCTAATGATCCAAGCCGTAACCGTTTCACAAGCAACCCGGAACTGTCCCTGAGAAGCATCGCACTAGGTTGCTCACCAGGCCCGCCGGCCCAAAAAACCAAGATTGCTGATCTACATAATGTACAACATGTCTTCGCCCATCGCCCAACACCACAGCCGCAGCGCTCATTAGGCTGTGTTCTTGTCTCTCCGCTTGCCCATGTTCCGCACCCGAGGAGTGACGACCCATTTGTTGATATTGTTCGTCTTGCGAGTCTTGAAGCCGCCCTTGGACGGTTGGCCCCACGGGCTGACGGGGTTTCGGTTACCCTTTGATTTACCACGGCCACCACCGTGGGGATGTTCAACTGATGTGGTGTCAGCGGCCAAGCTAGGGACGGTCGGGGGTAGCAAGGAGCTGGAGGGAAAAGAGAGGGAGGGATCCTGTTCCACGTACATGCGTTCATGGCCAAACCTCTGACCGTGGGCCTGATGTTCAGCCACCGGCTACGTCCGGCCTTGCCCAACTGCCTGTATTGATGCATGATGTTGCTGGCCACGCCGACGGTTGCGCAAGCATCCTTGCTGACCTTGCGGATTTCGCCGCTCTGCAGCCGGACAATGACATGCTTCCCGGTCATGACCTTGGTGCCGTCGTCCCGCGTCTCCTCCTCCTTGGAAATGATGGTCGCGTACGTCCCCGCGCTGCGGCAGAAAACCGCACCGCCGTCGGCCCGCGACCCGACATTGTACACGACCGTGCCGACGGGGATCATGTGCATCGGCAGGCAATTCCCTCTCCAGGCCGTCTTCGCCGCCAGAATACCAGGGTCGATGACACCGCCCATGCTGTCGAGAAGATCTTGGGGAATGCCCGCCCGGTAGCTCTGCACCACGTCTCCGGCGCGCATGCCCTCGGGGGCGACGATGTAGCTCTTGTTTCCCGTCGCCTGCTCTGTCAACAAGGCGATGTGGGCACTTCGGCCCGGGTCGTACTCGATGCGCTCGACCGTGTGCGGCCCCGGCGTCCACCGCTTGAAGTCAAGAGTGCGGAGCCTCCGCTTGTGACCACCTCCACGATGTCTGATGGTGATTTGACCGCTATGGTTTCTGCCACCCTTCCCGTGGCCCTTCTTGGGAATCGTCAGGGGCAGATAAGGCCTGCCCTTCCAGAGGTGATCGTTAATGGGGCGTTTAAGATGCCGAAGACCGGGTGTCCGCGGCTTGTACGTTCGCATCTTGACGGGCTCGATTTGGGTCGAGGGGGGCCCGAACCCGGCGGTGCCGTCGTCACCGGACGCATTCTTGACTTCGCTCTGCAGTCCGGCCGAGTAGCGTCTGATGGAGCTGAGTTGGAGGGCTCGCTGGCACAGCGAGGGGAGCGAGGCTACCCCCGCAACCAAGGGCCGGAGCCGCGGCTGCAGCATTGTCGAATGATCTCGGAAGCGCAAGCTCAACCGGGACCGGGTAAACCAGCACCGACAATGCGTCAATGGCGGCGCATCGAGGCACGACTGGTATCCTGGTGGTTGTGCAAAGGCGCAGAGCAGCCAATTGGCCGCAGAGATCTCGCAGCGCTTGAGTGTGGGTGGTGGCGGTGGTGGACAGGTCGCTCCGTCCTCGCCTGTCGTCAGTGGTGTTTTGCGACTTTGGAAATTTGCTTGCTTCAGCCGATCCCCTGGGCCCGTGCGCCAGGCTCCCTGGCAAAGTGTGGCGGGTGAACCTTAACCTAAGGTTGGCCCGGGAGGCTGACCGCCGCGTAAAGCCACAGCCCCACCTCCAGCGCGAAAAACGCGGGTGCGGTTCGAGAACAGGGGTCCCGAACAGCTTCCCGCGCTGAGCCAATCACAGAGCAGTTGCCCCGTGGTTGCCGCTGTTGACGGTGGGTTCGGGGAAGGCAAGCACGGTTTGGACCACCGCGTTCCCCTGCTCGTACCGTGTACCTCGTCCTTGCCTTACTGTTTGTGTATAACACAGGCAGCTTGCCGTTGCTTTCGACACCAGCAACTTCCTCTTGCACCACCCCATTCTTTCAAGAGGCATTGTCAATTACTTGACTTGGTTCTCGACTTCCCCGAACGCTTTCTCGAGAGTTTTGACACAATCCTGTTGTGGTGAGCCTTCGTCCTGCGCGTTCGCAGACGCGTTTTCGGCGCAGAACGGACCCACCTGCAGAGCTCGTGCCACAATTGCGCGGTACCTGGTACTTGCGCGCAGCCCACGCTGATTTGGCCTTGGCCCCGTCCCACCTTAGGTCAAGCTCCTCGCTCCCTTAACTCGCGAACCCTTCCTACCCCATAACCTCTCCACCAACACACCTTAAAAACAGAGAGCTCTCTGTTCCTGCGAGCATCCTCCCCCGGCATCACGAAGCCTTCACCACGACACGCACCACAATCTCTCGGCCTTTGCCATTGTCAATCGGCAGGCAATTGTTGTGATCACTTCAACACTCGCAGTTCGAGAGAGAAACGCGTCATATCTCGAGACCCAGCACCCGCCCGCCCTCGGCCAAGAGCGCGTTCGGTGCTCGACTCTCCTCGGCATATCGACACAAAGACACGTCATATCGCCTTCGTCGTCGGTTATTTCTGCATCTTTGGTGAGTTCTCCCCTCTTTGTTTTCCATCGTCCGCAGGTCCTCGGTCGCGTCGACAGCCACCCCGATCCCCGCCATCGATCAATGACGCGTCGAAGCTAACCTCTCGATAGCTTTGCATAGCATCCGTTTGTCTACTTGTTCTCAAGCCCAGCCGCCACAATGCCGGTTGTAAGTATAACCCCCCAGGCATGCTTCGCGCCGAGCAGCTCTGCTTTGACGCGACTTGGCCTCGAGCTCGAGGGTCGCTGGCCATGCTAACCAAGGCTTAGAGGACAAGAAACCCCCGTTCGGTGACGAATGAAAACGACGAGAACAGCAATGCCACTGCCCGCGTTACCCGGGCAAAGGCCGCCGCGACTCTGAATGTCGACGAGCTCGCCATGCCCACCAAGGCGCTGCAGTCAAAGAAGACTACCGCCAATGCCAATCCTGCGAGGAGGCGTGCTGCCCTCGGCGACGTCAGCAATGTGGCCAAAGTTGAGGCTGCGGAGAGCAAGAAGCCGGTCGGCAGGACCGGTCTCGTGTCCAAGGCGGCTCAGCCCATTGGCGTTCAGAAGAAGTCTACTACCACGCGGTCGGCCCTGACTACGAAGGAGGTCAACAAGAAGGTGGAGACGAAGCGCTCGGGTCCCGGCTCGATTGTCGCGCAGAAGCGCAAGGTCCTCAACACTGTGTCCTCCAACACTGTCGTCAAGGAGGATACCCCGGAGGAGGGCGAGCCGATCCGGAAAAAGGTTCACACACTTGAGGGCGACAAAAAAATTAAGACCGACGTGAAACAACAAGAGCCTGCGCGCAAGGATGCTGCGCAATCACCCGCTCCCGTGGCCAGCGAGCCCGACCTGCGTGCCGAGACGCCCGAGGCCGCAAGGCTCCTCGACAGCGAAGACCTCGATGACCCGCTCATGGTCGCCGAATATGCCAACGACATCTTCGAGTACCTCCGCGACCTCGAGTGCAACTCGGTACCCAATCCCCAGTACATGTCGCACCAAGACGACCTGGAGTGGAAGACGCGCGGTATTCTTATCGACTGGCTCGTCGAGGTCCACACTCGCTTCCATCTGCTCCCCGAGACCCTGTTCCTCGCCGTCAACGTCGTTGACCGCTTCCTTTCCGAGAAGGTGGTTCAGCTCGACCGTCTTCAACTTGTCGGCATCACGGCCATGTTCATTGCTTCCAAGTACGAGGAGGTTCTCTCGCCTCACATTGCCAACTTCCGTCACATCGCCGATGATGGCTTCACCGAGGCCGAGATCCTGAGTGCCGAGCGTTTTGTCCTCGCCACTCTGAACTACGACCTCAGCTACCCGAACCCGATGAACTTCCTCCGCCGCATCTCAAAGGCTGACAACTACGACATCCAATCCCGTACCATCGGGAAGTATCTCATGGAGATCAGTTTGTTGGACCACCGCCTCATGGCCTATCGTCCCAGCCACATCGCAGCCGCCGCCATGTATCTCTCGCGGCTGGTCCTGGACCGTGGCGAATGGGTAAGTCAGCAATCCGTACAAGACACTCGCTTGACCCAGACTAATGTTCTTTGTGTGCGACAGGATGAGACGCTTGAGTACTACGCCGGGTACTCGGAGGAGGAGATCCAGCCCGTCGTCATGTTGATGGTCGACTACATGGCACGGCCCGTGATCCACGAGGCCTTCTTCAAGAAGTATGCTAGCAAGAAGTTCTTGAAGGGTACGTTGACTCGAGCCCCTGTTTGCCACGCATGGCCGCCAATCATGACTAACCGGAGCCGCAGCATCAATCCTCACCCGCCAATGGTCCAAGAAGAATGCGCACCTGTACGGCATCACCGATATCGATCTGACCCTCGATGAGGTCTCATAGAGCTCTCGTCCTTGTCACGTTGCACAGCAGCACGCAGTACTGCATCACATCTCTACGCCGTAGAGTGTCAGGATACCACGCTGTGGTTGGATTCGCCGCCTTGACGACCTCACGATTATAAATTAATGACGCATCCCGGCTCCTGCTCCTTGGGAGGCCGGGTCCCTTTCTCGGCATCTTCATCTTCGACACAACATCCATTGAGGATTAGGGGCGTCTCGGAAAGTCGCTGACAGGCGTCTACTCCACGGCATGTCGGTCATGTTTTTGTGTTTGGTTTTGTTTTTTCCTCTTCGCCACCGCTTTTTATCCTTTCCCGATCACTGGATTATTATGGCGACGGCGCCCGGTGGCTACAGGCAGGCGGGATGGTGTTTGGGTGGGTTGCTTTTGGCCGCCTATTGGGGGGCATTTTGCTTTTGCATGGGCTTGCTCCGGGTTTTGAATGCCGCCCTTCCTGTTGCTGGAATACTAGATTCCCTGCTTGGTTCCTGCGGGACGGCCTTGGGGGATTTTGGTGCTTTGTTGCTACATAATACGGGCTGTGGGGGGTGCCTGTGGGACGTGCGGAAGCGAGGACTGGGTGAAGCCAGTGTTTGGGAGCCGCCTGTCGTCCTGGCAGAGGGACTGGAGCTGGTGGGAAAATTGTGTACATACATCTCTGTTGGGTTAGCTCGGGTGGTGACCGGTTTTAGGCATCGGAATGGGAGCATTGCATTGTCCATTAAATATTGTTCTTGCCATTGCTAGGGGATGGTCCTTGTGGGAGTTTACGTGGTGTCGAGGCCAGCGGGTTCCGTAGCGCACCAACAACAAAGGAGCTTGTTGCCATGACGACGCTTCTCTTGAGTATCTTCGCCCATGCTGCTGGATTCTCCCCCGATCAGCCCATGATTGCAGGCTCGCTCAGTTGACTGTCTGTTGCCGATTGAACTAAAGTCTTCCATTGTACGGTCAACAGCATTCACTGAGGAAGTTCCACCCTCGAGACATGAAACAGTGAGCACAAGGTCACAAAGCAATCCGGCATGTTGATCGTTAACTACTACTACTAGTACAAGCCCACAATCTCCTGAGTATCCTGCCCGCAATTAACTCCCCATTGTCATGCATGCCAGCCATAGTAATACATGTTGTGACGCATGATGACAGGTAAAAAAGAAAGAAAGAGCGAAAGCTAGCCAGAGTGATTGATGCAATGTGATCCAATCGAGGGCCGCCAAACCGCCAACCCAACGATGCGGCGTGTCAATCAAGAAAGGAAAAGGGCGTGGTGATTGTATCCAGCCAGCCTGCTGAGGTCTTTCCAATCTCTTTATCATCTTGCCGGCCTTCCTATTTCCTCCATTTTTCCCTTTTCCGACCGCACACTTCTTTCTGTGCTTCTCAGCCATGGTGGTTCTCCATGGCGAGATTGGTTGGGGGATGGGGTGTTCTGAGGTGAGAGAGATAGCCGGGCTACTGCAAACGGAGATATTGGGATCCAAGATAGGGTGTTTGTTGTTGGTAAGCTCCTCTGTCTGAAGGGGATGGGGTTGGCTGCTGAGGGTTGGGGGTAGAGCAACAGGTTGGGCTGTATGCGGCCCGTTGGAGTGTTGCTTGCATGGACAACTCTCGAGCTCCAACCAAGAGCGAGTCATTAATGTTGGTTGCCCCTGGGCTTCAACAGTCTCAGCTGGACCATTCTATCCACTGGTATCCTGGACTAGCAAGATGTTAGCAAAATAACCGGGTATCCCGCAAGACGATTGATTCACTGACCTTTGATCTCGTGGTCAACTGACAAGCTCGGCCGTAGCACATGGCGCTCGTCAGCAGTCGAACTGCTCGGGTGTCGTGCTTGCCGTGGCTAGGTCATACATGCTAGCAGTCGATGTAGCCTTTGAAGCAGTCTCCTGAACCTCCTTCAGTACGCCGAACCAACAGCGACGCACTTGGGCGCCCTGTGGCTAGCAGCAGACTCGACAAGGACGTGCTCGACGGCGTCGCGGCACGAGCGCTTCAGCTCCCGCATGGTCTGCTTGGCGGCCCTGGCTTTGGCGCGGATGACGCGCTTGATGATGGCGCGGTGCTGCGGGCGCTGCTGCTGCTGTTGCTGCTTCATGATGTCACTTGGGTAGTAGGTCGGGATGAGCGAAGCGTCCGAGATGATGGACATGTCGTCGTCCGGGACGGGGTCTCCGGCGTGGTGGGTGTGCGACTTCTGGCGCTTGAGGGGGAGGTACCAGAAGGGCATGTTCATCGCTTCCATGCTGCCGTCATCATCCTTGTCATCGTCCCCGTCGTCTTTGTCGTGAATCAAGATGGTGCGGTAGGCGGCCGTGGGGTCGCTGACTGTCTTGTGGATGACTGGCCGGTCCAGGTACCCGTCAACTGGAGAGAGAATAGGCTTGCAGCCGTTGACCGCAGGGGACTCTGCGATTTCGGATTGCTCATCGTGCTCTGGGCTGACCATGTCTGCCGGGGCCGAGTACAGGCGCGGGCCGAGTTCCTTTGCGATCCCATTCTCGTGGGTGTGCTCGTTTTCGCAGGGTTGCAAGGTCGGCACACCGGGCATCGCCTTGAACTTTCCCATCGACCGACCGACCGAGATGCACTGGGTGTCGTCAAACTTGAGGTCGTCACTGTCGAGCATGTCGGTGCTCTCGAAAGCAATTTCGGCGTCAGCATCGGTGGCCATGGGGTCGATCAGCCTGGTCCTGAACAAGCAAGGGTCGTCCCGCGCACACAACAGTCGCCTCTCCACGGGAGACGACGGCCGGAGTCCCATCGTGACCGGTCTGTCGTCCATCTTTGACTGGCGAGTCGGCAGCAGGATGTACTTGGCGAAGCGGCTGTCCAGAGCGGCGAGCGGCTTGCCGAAAGGTACGTAGGGAAGCATGGTCACTGCAACGATGGCGGTAAAAGCTGTATTTATCGATTATCAGCGACTTGGTTTTCTTTCTTTGCAGACTGTTGCAAATGATTATCGAGAAAGATGCAGCTGACAACGGGAAACAAAAAAGTGAAAACCACAAGGTCTGCCGGCGACGATGCTCGTGGGCAGCAGGAAAGCGGGCGGAAAACATGCTAGGAGAGAAACGTTAACAGCATGGCTGCGGATTTGCGGGTTCTGGGATTCCTGAGTTTCTGTGACTGCGTGCTGGTCACCACCGAACAAGCAGTGGCATGGTCGGGTTTGGGATGAAAACAAACAGCCCCGTGCAAGTCACCAACCCAGCACACAGAACAACGTGAACAAACAACACCAAGCAGGCGTGACATGAAATGAGTCGGCCAAGAAAAGGGGAGCTTCATCAAGAAATCTCGGGGTACATGTATCTCACCTTCAACATGGCGATTCCCCGACACACGAGTCCTTTGGGGCTGCTGTCGTCCGATCCTGCCGGGGCCGGCTTTCTTTTTCATCCTCAATGCTTGATGGGCATTGCTGCGACCTCGATCTTGGGCAGGGGCCCGTGACGGCCAAACCGAGATGCTTATTCGGTCCATGGTGTATCGCCAGTTCCTGTTGGCGCCGGTGAACTCGGTGATGCTGGTGCTGAAATCCATGGTGTTTTTGGTGGTGAGTGGGCAAAGAAACTAAAGGGACGACAATATTATCGCGTATATCAAGGTAAACAACTACCATATGGGCAGCCCCCAACGTCAAGATAAAGAGGGAGAGGCTCCATTACCCGCGCAACGGACGACACGCGTCGTCAAGTGCCACTGTGCGTCCATGACAGGCCTGGTTCGGACAGGTTTGGTGCCCGACCCACGTCGTCAGATGCCTCGTGCTCCGTATGGCAGGCCGTAAAGCAGCCGAGGCGAAGCTGGATGGTGCTGTCCATACAAGAGAGAGTGTCTCTTCTGGTGCCCCATGTCCCTCCGCAGCCGTATCGAATCAAGGAGCGAGGCGTGACGTGGCTTGGCAGAGTGTTGTTCTGCCACGTAGACAGCAGTCTCAACGACTCAACAGTTCGCGGCCAGGGCTGCTGAGCCACACGGTCCACGAATTACGGTCAGGGCCCGGTGAGCTTCGGCCTCTTCCGACGGGCTTCCGGCCGAATGTGGTCTTGGTTGGACGAGAACTCTGAGCCGAGGATCCGGATGTCGTTGGAGCGTCCGGTCTGAGATGGGGCGACGGACACCAGCCAATCAGCCCCCATCCGACAAACCCCTTGCAGGTTCCCTGGAAATCAGACAAGCTTGTGACACTCCCTTCGAGATGGTGCCTGCATTTTGCATCTGCATGCATGCACAAAGGGACCTACCTGCATGCCCATGCACCATCTCCGTCTCTTTTGGTCTTGTATCACGCAAGACAGCCTCCAGTTGCGGTGAACCCTCCAGGCAACTGACAGGGAACAAGTTGAGCCACGACAACTGTTGATGGAACCAGCTAGATACCCGTGTGGATTTGCACATGATAAAACAGAAGATTCATTACTGCATGGTACCCCGAAACCCTCGAACCAAAAGCCCGGGCATATATATAACGCCGTTTGCCAAAACCCCTAAGCGCACTGTCCCTCCATAACCCATGACCATCACTCCAGACCCGTTGCGTGAAGACAGCATTATGTCGTATAAAAATTGGTGATTGAAGAAGTAAACCTGCTGCTTCCCTGCTAGAAACCAACAGCAAAAAAAAGGCACCCGGCCCTCCCCGCAAGGGCGGCCGCCTTAGAAGGACAGCATGCGCTCCTCGAGGCTGCAGAAGGTGGCAGCCGGCCTCGGCTCGAGGATGTGTGGGGGCCGCTCGTCCTCGTCATGCGACTCGAGGCCCGTCTTCTGGCGGAAGACAATGCTGTTGATGGTGCTGACGGGCGAGCTGGCCTGCGAGGCAAACGAGGCCCGGTCGGTGCTGCTGGCCCGCGAGGACGTCGACGACGACGACATGGACCGGCGGAACGAGGTCCGGAGGTTGTGCGGCGAGAAGCGCGCCGTGATGGACTGGAAGCGGGAGGTCTGCATGGTCGCGGTTGGGATGGAGATGTGTGGGGTGAAGATGAAGGCGTTTCGCGTGGGCGATGTATATAAGTCTAAATAAGGCACAGCCTGTGTTGAAGAATCGAAGGGTGCTTCTCGGAGGACCTGTCCGTGGAAAGTCGAAGGACAGATGGTGAAGCGAGAGACTGGTAGTGTGGTCGTGTTGCTGAAAAGACGGGACGATCTATGCCTGGCACGGATCAGAGGGCAGAGGATATGCCGATGGTAGTTGTTGTTGGTCTTTGTCCGCGTCAGTGACAGCACCGGTGATGAAGCCCGAGAGCCTGAGCAGGATGAAGCATTATCGGGACCCGGGAGCTGCGCCGAGAAGGATGAGCACTTACTTTAAGCAAAGACGAGGTGCAGGTCCCGTATCAAACGAGTATCTGGGGGGTGCCCCGTGCCAGACAGGGGGGGTGGGGGACCGTCAGTCGAAACTAACTTGGGTCAGAAACAAGGGCAGCAAGGGCAGCAAGGGCAGCAAGGGCAGCAAGGGCAGCAAGGGCAGCAAGGGGAAGAGCACGACGCAGGAGCAGGCACAGCCCGGCTCGGAAGGGAGGGAATGGGAAGGGGGTCAGGGTAGGAGCAATGAAAGGGTGCTGCAGCACATCCGTCATGCGTCCTCAGGCGTCCCTTAAAGCAATCAACACCAAGCCCCCAGTTCCCTGGACCGACGCCACCCAGAGTCCCAGAACAGGGAGCAATGCTGCCCTTTTCGGCGGCGCTGTCAATGCGATCGCCCGTGCAGCCCGCTGCTCAGTTGCACATCAGTCTGCTGGTTCCGAGGATCCACCAGCTGTGGCGAGAGAACGAGCCGCAACCTGGCCCTGCACGGCAATCAGCGACATGGTCCGCGAGGGAGTGTCAAGTGCCGTTCGTGAGAATGCAGAAGACAGTTTTTGGCCGAGATGCCTGCTCCTGGAGACGCACAGGGCAGTTGTGGGGCAAGCGAGTGGTGATGAAACACCCCACCTTGCTTGTGTCAGGCGATGACGACCCTCAAAGCTGCCCGGCCCACAAAACGGCACCCTCAATATCTCATTCATCACCTCTTACGAGGCTCACGGTGCAGTACTTCTGAAAACTGAGTGATGGACACCGCTACTCGATGTGATGGCCCAGAGAGTCGACATCGACGCCCTTGAAGCCGTCGATCGAACTCTGCGTCTGCCGAGCAGACGGGTGCCAAACTCAGACCCACTGGGCGACCCCCTGGGGAACTCGCATGATCGTCGTTACAGGTGGGCCAAGCCCTGCTCGCCGACCGTGGAACCCTGCACATCAGGGGGTTCCTCTTGTCAGGACAGCCCGTCCGCGTCTGTTTCAAACTGTCTTCTTCGCCACGCTCAATTGATCGCTGGCCGTCTTCCGACGAGGGTCATACTTGAACCGGAAACCTTCTTTTGGGCTTCTAGAACAATGGCCGTAGGCCACGGACGAGATCAATTGGTTGGATGCTTCATCGACGACGACTCGTCGCTTTTGCGTTGGAATGGAAGGTTTGGGCGACAGCAACTCCTCCTGCTGCTTGAAACAATTCATCATGCATTGACCTCGCTGTGATACTCTTGGAATTGTGGCGCCATTCCCGAATCCAGCCCTTGCCCAGGACCCTCAACACCACCTCATCCCTGGATCGCATCGTACATGTTCTCTACCATAGTATGCTGTCCATGAGCTGACCCTGTATCTGTCCCAGATTGACGGCTTCTTCTGAGCCAACAAGCCACTCTTTTAGAATTACACGATGCCGCCATCAGTACACGCTTGGAACACTAAATTCTAGATGCCCTCTCCCCTGAGCGCCAGTGCTTTTGCAAGAACAGGACCATCGGCCCACCAAAACCCACTCAAGAAAAATAATAATGCATCCCCCATAATCATCGCTCATGAAACCAAACACACCCAACAGAAAGTGGGTTCCCAAACGCCAGTTCTTGCAAGCCCCACCACGGACTAGATTCCCACCGCTTCCATCACCTCACTTGAAACCCCCCTGCGCGCCCCACCCGCTCTTCCTCGTCGCGCTCCTCCTCAGACTCTCCACCCAAACCGAATCATCTAGCATGTCCCTGACGAGCCTGGGATCGACCGAGCTACCGCGTCGCCCAAGGCTCGTCGCCTCGTCCGCATCGTCGCCTGCCACCACCCCGGGCTCGCTCAGCTCAAAGCTGAAGTTACTAGCTTGCGACCGGTGCCCGGCCGGGGACGCAGCCGGTCTCGACGACGACGACGCCCGCGGCCCGGCAAGCGGGTGGCCGTACGAGGTGTCGTAGGATGACAGGTCGGCGCCGAGTCCGGCCCAGCTCCGGTGCTGCGACTTTGCGCGGCTCGACGACGGCGAGAGCAAGCTGCCCGAGTCTGACCCGAGCGTGGTGGTCGCCGCGCTGGACTTTGCTCTGCTGCGGCTTGTTGCCGCAGGGTGCTGCTGCTGCTGCTGGTCCCGGTGCTCCTGCTGTTTCTGGTATGGGTCCTCCTCTTCTTCGTCCTGCTTGAACCGGTGCTCCTCGTTGTCCACCAGGATCTCGGGAATGTCGAGCTGGGGGATCGCCGTCATGCGCCCGGCGCGCTTCTTCTCCATGTGCCGCTTGAACTGGCGCGAGTAGTAGAGCATGTCAAAGAAGCCAAGGACAATCCGTCTGCGGACTTCTTCTTCGACGCGCTGGAGACGCAGCTTGCGACGCAAGAATTCTTCGAGTCTGGCATCACCATGTTAGCGCATCTGCCTGCTACCATATATTTCGGGGGGGTAACATACCGTAAACTCTTGCTGTCGTTGATGATGTTGTAGTGCGCCAGGAGCATCAACACCGTCGTAAAGGAAATGCCCCTCTCCGGGTCCGCAGACACCATGACCTCCTCGAAGAAAATGTTGAACCGGCGCCGGCGTGCGCGGGCTTTGGTCACGTCAATCATGGCCAGACGCTCGTTGAGCTTCTTCAAATCAATGCCAGTTTGGTATTGGCTCTTGCTGACAATCGACGCGTGTCTGATGCTGGCCGTGTCGTTCTCATTCCGCACGTCCTCGAGGATGGCCCGCACCGAGTCGTCGTTATCGTAGATGCGCATCTCGAACACCCCGGACAGCTCGCCGAGGAGCCGCGGGAACGCGTCTTTGCTGATGAAGCCCGTGCCGGATGCGTCGACGCTGCGCCATGCCTCCTTGAAACGCCGAATCTCGTCGCGATCGACCGCAGCCAACCCACTCGTCCGCTGGTACACATACGAGAAGCTCTCGTAGATGAGCGACACGAACAAGCTGACAAAGATGTACATGCTGACAATGTTCCACGCCACAAAGAGCACCCGGGCCCACGCGGTGCTGCCGCAGTCGCTGTCAAAGAATGTATCGCCCTCGACGCAGAACGGAGGCTTGACCTGCGCAAAGTCTTCCATCACCTGGTTCCAGCCCTCTCCGCAACTGAACCTAAAGAGGAGGATGAGAGCGTGTGGCACAGTGCGCAGGTTGATGTTGGCATCCTCTTGGCTGCCGAACCGCGTAAGGCTGAATGTCTGCGTCAATGCTATGGCAAACACCAGGAAGAAGACGAACCATGTCGCCAGCAAGCTGCCAATTGTCGTCAAACTAGCGGCCGCCGTCTTGAACAGCTGGTCCAGAGCGTCGTTCCGCGGAATGAGCATGAGCACCAGCGCCACCAAGAAGAACTTGTGCAGTTGGACGTATGTGGGCTGCGTCCTGTCGGTAAGGAAGAGAATCGACGTGGCGAAGGCGCCCGTGACGGCCACAAGGGAGAACAGATCCCAAGAGCTCTTCCGGAACCGCGTCCAACCGAGCCCGACGACGCGTACGATGATGTTGACGATGTAGATGAGCGTGAAGACGAGGAAGAAAATGTCCTTGATCTGCGTCAAGAGGACGGGTTCGTCGTTGAACTCGGTGAGAAGCATGAGCAGGTGGAAGACAAGGACCGTGGTGATGGCCATGTACCACTTGCCGCGCTTCTCGATGGCGCGTTTGTGGCACCACATTTTCCACTTGTTCTTCTTGTCGTCGTAGGCGCTCTTGGACGGCGAGATCTGGCGGAGCATCTTGCGCAGCTCGAGCCACGATCGCTGCTCGGCTGTCAGGAATGCCACGCCCGTCTGTTCGGTGTAGCCTCTCATGAAAACCGAAATGAAGAGAGTGAGGACGAAGACGGTTGCCAAGAGGTTGAAGGCGACGAAAAACAGGGCGTTCCCCTGAGCCGTGTAAGGTGGCGCACCCTCTGGTTGGAGGTCTTTCCCCGTGATGGCTTGCGCAGCAAATGACACATCCGTCCACCCTTCTTGGCTCACAATCTGGAAGAGGACGAAGAGGCTGGATCCGAAGTCGTCAAAGTTGAAGAAGGGGTTTGCGGCTACCCGCGGGGCGAGCACGGGCCAGTCGCTGTTGAAAGGCGTGCTGTTGAACTCGCCGACGCAGTCAGTCAGGTTCACAATGCCACCCCCGTCGTTGCATGCCATCAGCTTCCCGTTGAAAAGATTCAGCCCGTAGATGGCAAAAGGGATCAGCAGAGAGATGGAAACGAAGGCGGCCTGCGCGGGACTGTTAGCACGCTTCTGCCCCCCGCCATCCATCAGGACATAACTAGGCCCGACTATAACTTACACTTAGAACCTTCCAACCGCCGACGATGATGAGGGAGTGGAAGGTATCTCGGGCACTGTCGCTGACATTAAGCAGACGCAACGCCCTGAGAGCCTTGAAGGCGCCGACAGCTCGGGAGATGGCTCCGTCCTCGGTGAAGAGGGTGACGACGTTGATCCATAGAGTGATCAGCACGATGACATCGATGATGCCCCATGTGCTCCGAAAGTAGGCATTGGGGGTCCAGAAGAAGCCGTCGGCGATGACCTTGATGGCGGCCTCGACCGTAAACACGATGGCAAAAGCTGTGTCGGTCAAGACAAACCAATTCAGGATGCTGAACGGGTGCTGTTCAAAGTACTCCTTTTGGTAGAGGGGCGTGGCGATGCAGGCCAGGATGACCATGGCCACAATGGCCGCGTAGATGACGGCCGAGAAGGTGTACCAGGCATACTTGTTGGGCTGAACACCGTCGAAACGTTCGGTGCCGTGGCCGGGGCCCACGAGTTTCTGGCAGAGGCGCCGAAGCGGGTTCCGCGGCTTGAAGATGAAGAGAGAGGTGTTGTAAGTTGGATGTCGCATCAGGTACTCCCTCTGCGCCTTACGCCGAGCAGCGGTGGAACTCACGGCTTGGCGGGCCAGCTGCGCGGGATCCAGTGTCGCGATGGGTCCGCCGAATCGAAGGCTGGAGTAGAACGGGTTGGGTTCTCGGCTGCGGAAGAGTGAGACCACCTTGTCCCGCGTAGCAGACAGGAACCCGTTGTTAGGCCTGCCTTTCGCCCCGGGCTGTTGCGACGACGGGGTGTCCGCCTGAGGCTCCTGTAACTCGTCCAAGGCCTCGTCAAGAAACTCGCGCACGAAGCCCTCTTTGAAAAGCATATCCACCACTCCCGCACCCGTGGTCTGGTCGAGCGGATCCGTCCGATTCCGGGATCTGCCAAAACCAAAAACCTTGGACAGCGCAAGGTTGGATGAATTGCCTAGCTCTCTGCGTTGCAGAAACGCCTTGACTTGCTCCAGGCGCTTCATGTCCTCGCCCACGTCGAAGTTCTCTTGGATGACGGCAATGAACATATTGATGAGAATGAAGTAGGAGAGAATGAACCAGCCGATGAGGAACACGGCGCCTATCCAGGCCGTGTTCAGGTGGGTCGTGTAGGACGTGACGCTGTACAGGATATCGGTCCAGTTCTCGCTCGAAAGAACCTGGTACATGCCGAGAAATGAGTTGTAGATTGTGTTGAATGGGATCCTCAAGAACTCGCCGTCATCATCTGTTGCGGGTAGCTGGCCCCGGAACAGCTGTGAGGCGAAGATTGCCATCAGGAACGTCATGAGAAAGACGAACACCACCAGGTTCCCAATGCCGGTGACGTTTCCCAGAACTAGCTCGATCAGCTTCCTCGTCATGGGGATAGCGAGGACGACGCGGTAGACGCGGACGATTTGGAAGATGGTGAGCCAATTGTACACCTGGCCCGAGTTGCGGATTGGCGGAATGAGGATGACGGTAGTGATGATGGCGAGCCCGAGGTCAACCAGGTTACGCGGCTTGTGATGAAATCTTCGGAAGTTTGTGACAAGCCGCAGGACGATCTCGACGTCGAGCAAACTGGTAACAACAATCTCAGACGCGTCAATGTAATTCCCTCGGCTTGGTGACATGGTCGCACTCCGCAAGGACTGGCAGAAGAGGCCGTAGACGATGACGACAACCCAAAGCCACGAGATCTTGCTGGCTATTCGTTGTAATGCCGACTGTCTTCGCGGGCCCTGCTCCATACCGGTTTGGAAGAGAGACGGCTCGTCGTCGGCCGTGAAGGCGCTGGCCTTGGATTCTTCTCTGATGACTTGAAAGGACGAAGTGATGACGGCAATCAACAAGTTGGTCATCCAGAGCATCATAATGATGATACCGGCCCCGAAAAATAGAGCGGCCGGCAGAAAATCCGAGCTCACTGTGTAGTACATCAGATCGGAGAAGGTGTTGGCGCTCATGATGACAAAGACCAGCTCGAGGGAGTGCCCGATATCATCAAAGTTGACAGTGCCATTGAAGGGGTTGTCCTGTTGGAGGCAGATGGATCCTCTGGGGCAGATGAAACCTTTGGCACTGCTTGCGCCGGCCACGAGGAACTCGCTAGACAGGTTCTTGGTTGGTGAGGAAACCCAGGGATCGGTCTTGTTTGTCGTCGCGTTCAAATGGCCGCCGCAAAACGACAGCGCCGGGGTGAAGGCGGCAGCGAAATTTGTGGGATCCTCGGGGTTGATCCAGGTGCATTGGCGGCTCAGGCTGGACTTGAAGCTCTGAACCCCGATGATGGCAAACAGAAGCCAGAAGAAGCCCATCAGAAACGAAACTCGAACGAGAAGCGGAGCAGATTTGGAGAGACTCCTGAGAATGATCTGCAACGCCTGGTTAGCATGCAAGCGCAGAGTGTCTGGAGAATAAATGGCCAACCCACGATGTTGCCCTTTGTGAGAGCGAGCAACCTGATGATACGCAGGCAGCTAAGCATGCGGAACACGTAGAGATTGTGCTGGCTCTCCAAGCCGGTGACACCGAGGACGAAGGATATCCAGAATGCAACAACGGCTACAAAGTCTAATCTGTTGAAGCCGTGGCGCAAGAATGCCCTACGCGCGAGGTGAAGGCGCTGCTGCTCGTCGAGCGAAACCTGGCCTGGAACCCCATGCATCATGGTGAAAGACCTTGCAAACGTGGGCACGAACTGTTGCGCCGGCGGCGGCTGCCTGACTGATTTCTGGCGCTGCGGCTTGAAGATGGCGTGGTACTGCTCGGCCACTCTCTCTCGCAATCTCCGCTTGCTTCCGACCGGTGCATAGTCGTCGGCGTTGATAACCAGGCCGGAAACGATGATCCTGGCTATTAGCTCGAGCGTAAAGATGACGAACAACCCAAAGATGGCCCAGTCGATCCGAGTACTGCCCCATCGCTCGGGTCTGCCATTCCCCTCGACGAAGACGTTGGGCGCGGCCTCGACAGCGAGGAGAATGGCCTGGGCGACGATTAAAACCAAGATGAACGGCTCTGTCCATGGGTTGACCAGGACATCACAGAGCCGTTTTCGTATTAAGTTGTCCGGGGGGAAAATGCCCAATGAATTCCCTCTCAGGGGGTTCGGGAGCGGGCCGTGCCGCCGAGGCAGGGAAGCCAACGGCGCCGGCTGGAAATAGTCGGAGCCGGGTCTTTTCTCGGCCGGCGTCGTGAACATTTGCGAGGGGTATGAAGTATCAACAAGCATGGGTCCAGCCACATCGGCTGGACGACGTCCATCGGGGCTCGGCGAGCGTGAGCGATCCCGCCGGGTTGTTTGGTCGACTAGGTCACCCTCTCCGCTGATCATAACGACGCGTTGAGACATGGCTCTCATGATGGAGCTCGCTCTGGACAGGGCGCCGGCGGTTGATGGGGAACGGGACCGGCGCCGGTCCATGGGCCCAAGATGATCTCCATAGCTGCGATGGCGATCCGAGGCCAGCCCCGGTTCCAGGTCGAAGCCGAGCATCTGGGCGCTCCGGGCGCGGGAAGGTGTGTTTCCCAAATCGGATACGGTTTGGAAACTGTTCCGGGGCGATGGCTCGCCGTCTGGGGCGTCCAAGCGGCCTATGGGCTGTGCTGCAGGCTTCAGGGGCACCCTATCCGACTCGAGGGAATCCGTGTCAGCGCGCTCCTCGTAATACGCGTGGGGGGTCTGGCACGGGTCGTCGGCGGAGGCCATGTACTGCCTAAGCTGGGAGCCAGATTGTTGCGAGTGTATATCGGGGGGGAGGGCAAACTGCAGGGCCATGTGGTCGATGGGCGATTCGCCGCCGCTGGCACCAGCGCCGTCGTCGGCATGCGGATAGGGATGCTCCCAGTATGACGAGAACCCAGGCAGGTTTGCCGACATGGCAATAGGCGACGTCGCCTCCCCGGCTCCATTGTGTGTCCCTGTCCCCGAATGCTGGTGCCATGTCCCCTGGGCCGTCCCGCCGCTCCCGCTCCCGCTGCCGCCCGGCATACCCGCCGCATGGCCTGTGCCAGCCTCCGCGCGCCGTTGAAGTTCTCTTAGGGGGATCGATAGCGGGGGATTCGGCGCGGGCGCAGAGGTTCGGCGGGAGGGTTGCGGATTGTTCTCGTTCATGTTGATGGATCGGACGGAACCCGGGCCGTCGTCGTCGTCGTCGGGCGGTTTCGCAGGCAGACGGACGTCGGCGCACAATGCGCTAACACAGTCACGGTGTGTGCTAGCCGAATCTCGAATCGGGCATTCTGCGCGCGGAAGGCAATGGCCCAAGGGGTGCAAGTGGTGAGGAGTTTTCGTGTGGCCTCGCCGTCGAGCACACGAGCTAGGGAAGTGCCTATGTCGGATGCGAGCTGTCGGGAGTGGCTGAAACAGCGAAACTGTGTGGTTTGGAAAGTGGTGGCTGTCGCAAAAGAGGCGCCGAAGGCAACACAAGCAGCTGCAAATCAGGCGAAGCAGCAAGCAACAAAAGGGACGGGAAGGAGGCAGGTCGGTCTGGGGAAGGTCGCCCAAGTTGGCCGGCGACTGCGCCGCAAATATGGAGTACGGGTCTGTGATGCCGGAGTTGGAACGGTGCACCAAGCAACTGCGCGAAGGGAGCAGGGGACCAGGGGACGTCGACTTCAGCCCATCCCAAGAGGGAAAGCTGAGCACTGCCCACAGTCTTGGCGCACGGTGGTTGAATACAGGGGTCTTGGCCAGACGCAGCGGAGGCAGTCAGAATGCGAGACATCTATCCCCCTCTGACAACCAGCGCTGAGGTACAACTTCATCTCCTTTCAGTTTCTCAAGAAAGGCCGCCTTTTATTCCCGTGTCGCAGGTACACAGCGCCTCGCAAACCTCGAACGGATCAACAAGCCCCCCACTCTCACACTCCTGAAACGCCTGTCCCTTCCAGCATCAGAGTTCTGATCTGCAAGTCGTCATGCACTAAAAACGCCGACACCTCGGTCACATGAGAGATACCTGCTTTAATAACCGTGGTATATGTACGAAAGTGCCCAGCGGGAAGGAAGGCCGGAGGAACCAGCAACACTCTCCACGTAGGTCGTTGGCAGAAAATAAATCGTTGCAAGTGTAGAATATGGAAAGCGCGACGATGAAGAAGGCTTCTTCGAGAATGTATCCTATAATCGTGTTGAAAACGTAGGTATCATGCCAGTGTTGGGTGACGAAGAAAGACACAGCTGCGAGGCACGAGTATTTGCAACAAACGGGGCGCTAGCGTATCGTCGACGCGGGGTCCGTCGCGTCTTAACGACCCGCGCCGCGCTTCGTCTGGGCTCGGCATGCCAAGCCTTGAACCAACGCGATCTGCTGGCTGTCGCATCATCACTCCAGATTCCTCCACCAAAAGTGCGCCTTGGAACAAACCCACAACCCATCGTCGCCCGCCATTTTCGCTGTGTCCTTTCGAGCGCCCCAGGTTCTGCGATGAGGATTTCTTCCGTTGGCCAATTTTTGCCAGCCGCTGAGCTCTAAACCTCCTCCCGACCCGCCGACTGCTCTGCAGTGCGCAACCATCCGTCGCACTCGCGCATCACGACTCACGCCCGTCGAAGAAGACAGAAAAAATAACCCAAGATGCCGACTGCTCGCAAGCGCTCCTTGCAGGAGCCCAGCTCTGACAATGCCCAGAGGCCGGCGGAACCGTCCGTGCTGCATCGCATCAGGAACATGTGGCAATTCGCCAATCTCTTCCAGTTCATCCTGCTCTTCGGGCAAGCTCTCAAGCTTGACGATAACTTGGATATCGAAGTGCGTCGTATCCATTCCCGACCCTTTTGGCACCACCATACCCCAAACAGAAGAGCCGTTTGCTGACAGGCGAGCCGCTAGGATCTGGAAGCAGAATGTCTCAAGCCAGGATCCACGGCACTGCAGGATATCGGCCTTGGTTTCCTGAAGTTCCTGTCGTCGCACCGCGGCCTGACGTACGTACCGCCAGCCTACCCGATGTCGCAGCCATCCCCTTGATACGGCCAGTTACTCATTCCGCACAGTCACGAGTTGTTTGACGAATACACGAGAAGGCAGTTCCTGAGCAAAGCTCCGGAGAAGAACCCCTTCGGCTCCGCTGAGACACCCGCCAAGTTTGCGCATTTCGACGTGTTCACCAAAGTATGACGCCTCCAGCTCCCCAACTCGCCACAGCCCTAAAACTAACGAAGCGTCGCACTTAGATTCGCGTGCTGCAGCAGATGACGCAGTTGGTCATGGTGAACCCAGAACGTCTGCGAGAGAAGACCGAGGAGCAGAAGGATACAGACCAGACGAACTGGGTACGTCAACCTTGTCAACCGGCCCGGCATACACGAGCGCGGGCCCCATGCTAACTTGATGCAGCGCATCGAGCCCTATGGATGGGACCGTCAAGATCGCACTTACTTCGTTCTCGATGACAACCGCTTATATCGCCTGACGGATGCTTCGCCGCCCCCGCCAAAACTGAAAAAGAATACGAAAAAAGCCAGAGCTGCACAGCGGTCCAGCAAAAGGCGTCGCGTCTCGTCCGGAGCGGCAAGCGATGCCGATGATGCGCATGACGAGGCTTCCGATGCTGGTGGGCCAGCCGAACCAGAAGATGACGACCTCGGGGGCATGAAATGGGAATGTCTCGCTACTACCCTCGATGAAGTCCGCCAATTCTTGTCAACCATTTTGAAATCCAAGGATGCCAACGAGAAGACTTTGCGCGATCAGATTCAAGATCACCTCCTGCCCATCCTTGAGAAGCAGGAAGAATCCAGGAAACGGAAACAGCTCCAGCGGGAAAAGGAGCTGCTCAATCTGGAGAAGATGGCCTATGCAAAGAGGTCAAGCCGAATTGCCGGCAAGATGGAACAGCAGAAGGTGGAGGAACGGGTTCGTGGAGAGGAGCGGAAGAGACGCGAGGAGGAGGCGGCCAGAAGGAAGGAAGAGCAGCAGCAGTTAAAGATGGAACGTGAGAGGGATAATCGGCTGATGTCGAGGGAGCAGCGTCTCAAGGAACGGGAGGTCCGTCGCCGGCTACACGAGGAGGAGCTTGCTCAGTTGTCCGAGGACAGCAAGGAAGCGAGCAACGCCTCCGCCCGCATGTCGGAACGACGACGATTGGCCGAGATCGAAAGGAACAAGAAGGCTCTACAGGAGCTCGAAGAAGAGGAGGAGGACTGGGTTTTCGATTGCGTCTGTGGGGTGTATGGCCACGTTGACGACGGAACACACAGCGTGGCCTGCGAGAAGTGCAATACTTGGCAGCACAGTAAATGCCTGGGCATCGACGAACACGAAGCAGACCAGGAGGATTTTCACTTCATCTGCAGCTCCTGCCGCCGGCGCGAGGATGTAGCGAACGATCCGCACCCTCGAATGATCAAGATCAAGGTGAACCGGTCCCAGGAGCCGGAATCCCCGGCTAGCGAACAAGTCGAGGAGAGCACAGCGACATTTCAGCAACCCCGAGCGCAATTGGTCGTTGAGCTTCAGTCACGGCCATCAACCGACTTGCTCGATGATGGCTCCAAGCCATCGCGTGCGATCCCTGGCCCCAGCGTGCAGGAGCCACCCTCGGCCAACGATGCTGTATCTGGACCCAAACACGTTCAGGAATCATCGGTCGGTCAGGGGAACAACCCTTTCTCGTCACCGCATCCGAGTCTTTTGCCCCCAGGCCGGCAGCCGGTCAAGTCCGGCGCTCCCAATTTGGCCCCCGGCAAGCCCACACCCCTCCCGGCCGGTGATGACGACGGGAAGACGGGATTGGCTGCCAAATCAGCCGTGTCGGGTCGTGCTCTTTCAGCGTTGGCCGGAAGCGGGAGTGGCGGCTCTTCGCCATCAAAGCAAGCACACCGTCCCCCGTCCCCACCAACAAAGACATCCCCATCTGCTCCCGCCGCCTCGAACGGCCTCGCGCCCTCACTTTCGGAGAATATCAGCAGCATGACATCTTCGTCCTCGATGGGTCTGCCACACCTCACCCCTGCGCAATCGCGCCATGCCAGATCCGATCAAGCCGCGTCCGGCTCCTCGCCACTGCCGCCTCCTCGCGGCGGCTTGTCTCCCACGAAGAACTCTCCGCCCGCGCCCAGACCTCAACAGCACGTCAACGGTATTGCCAACTCTGCCGCGGCTCCTCTGGTAGGAGGCGCCCACCCGCCTTCAGCAGTGTTCCCGCCTGTGGCGGCCCTTTCCCCCTCCCCGCGGCAACAGATATTGACGCCTCCGGTCAAACCTGCGGAGCCGGTCAGAGTCCCACCCCAGCAGCTGCCGCAGGGCACACCGACACCCAAGCTTGTCGCATCCAGTCGTGGGGGACTGGATGCTCAGTCAAGTTGATGCGCGTTGCCCGAGATTACGTGATTGGTGTGGGTGAGAATGATGAGGTTCTGGCTTTGGGATTTCGGTCTGGAGGTTCATTAGGGCATCGGTGAGTGAATATGTACTTGTATTGTATAGGAACGGGGGTTGGCTTGGAACTTGGAACATCCGTCGCCTGGCAAGGCGCGGCACTCGCATTTGGGGGGCTTTCTCGGCACGTAGAGATGATACATAGTAGACCGGCAAGCAGCGCTAGTAAATTGATACGGGGAGCGCTCTAGCGTTAGGAAATGAAGGAACCAGCTGAAACCAGAAACCCAATCTCCAACCATCCGCCCAGCTTCATCAGGCGGTGTGCATTTCCAGGTCGTTGTCAGGTGCCTGAACACCGTCTCGCCTCTCGTTGAAAGCCCACGGTGAGCTCAGCGGCCAACCGGCTTGTTGTTCTTGGACAGCGGGCTGCAAACAGGAACGCAGCCGGTACCAGGTAGGCGGATCCGTCGCCAACACCGCAACAGCCCAACCCGCCAACGACAATTGCTCCACGAGTTGTATCTGGAGATCTGCGACTCTTGCGCAAGCCGCCCAAAATACGTGGCGGCTTTCTCCCCCAAGCGAAAAGAGGAAGAGATTGGGCGCCTAGGTAGCGTCTCGAAGGAATATGACAAGTGAGATGTCACAGCCAACCGCGTCGGCGCTCCCAAACCCGACAGGCTGCACGAACGGATGGCCTAAGCTCTGAGACAGGGGATCAGGTTCAGCACATGGCCAGGCGCCCACTTGAAGATGCGAAACAGAAACATTTGGCAACCAGCGGGTTCAGCGGAAGAGACTGCGATTGGGCCGGCTGGCCGGGAGGTCGCAGATTCAAGCGCAGGCAGACCGCCAGGTACGCGACACCGTCATCTGCCCGGGCAACGACCAGAAGTGGTAGGAGCTGGGCAGATGAAATGAACTCGCGGCATGCATACCTAGACCCCTGCCCAGCGACTACCCCTTTGGCCAGAATTCTGCTTGTTAGCACAGCCGTCCCTTTTTTTAACCGGCAGCGGAAAACAGTGCTCCCTTGGTTGCTTTGGAATTCTTCTTCTTCTAGCAAACATCCCCAAAGGAGCAAGCGCGGTCCAAAGCACGCCATTCAGCCGCAAAGGAGAAAATAGAAGCTCAAGGGTACCGCAGCCTAGATCCAGTGCCCTGGCCCCTTGATGCCCAGATGCGAAGCTGCAAAGAGCCATGGGCAATGTGTTCATTGGCCCCCCCTCCGGAATTAGGGTCCGCCTTTCTGTACGACTGATGTTCAAACAGTCGCGGACTAATGCGGCTACCCGTAGTGGCCTGCATGGTAGATGGCCAACCAGATGCAAGTCCCATCGAACCCTGCATGCACGATGCGGCTTGGGCATGGACAGCACCGGGCGTGGTAAGGAGAGCAACCGGGTGCCCAGAATCCCACAGGCAAACCAGCGAAGGGCTTCTGGCGGCGGGCCGGGTTCTGTCCCAGCCCACCTACATGTGTGCGTTTTTGCCTCCCAGTCATGTGGGTGCAGGGCGGGAAGGCGATGAGAAGGGATGATGGCCACAAGACGTCACAGGTCCGTTGGAGTTGCTTGTCAAAGAAGAGTGAAGCCACCTCGGCATGTGCCGGGGATTTAAGCGATGGCCAAGAGCAACACCGTTTCCGGGAGGCACCCGGCAACATTCCAACGAGTCTCGGGTACCTCACACAATCAGCCCTGCATTGCGCCCGTGGCCTTGTGTAACCTGGGGAGAAACCCAACGAGTCCTCGTTGCTCTTCGAGAAGGGGTAGTTCGGATGTCTGCGTGAACCTGTGGAGCACTAGCCCAAGAGAGAGAGAGTGGTAGGTGCCATATCGGGCTGGTTTGCTGCAGAAGGGGTGCTCAAACTGGCTGCTGGCCGGGGTCTAGCATGTCTTTCGTCCCTAGAACGACGGCTTGCTGCCTCCGGCAGCGTAGGGCCGCATGCAGCAGCTTCGGGTCTCCTGAGCCGACCGAACACGGATGGATTGCCAACAGGCGGTGCAAAGTGGGTTCCCCGGGACCGCCATCCAGACTCTGCCATTGCACTGCTGACCCGGCCGGCTTCCGAATGCGTCAAACCACTGGGGCTGCACACCAGATGGCAACGGCATTGCCCACCGGCAGGACCGTAATAAAGAGAATACAAATACAAGCCCGGCCCCCCTTCCTTTTTTCCCCAGGCCCTTCATGAATTTTGCTTGAGACAAAGCCCACCTGCCACATTCATTGAGGCGGCAGAGAGCAGAGATCATCAACCGGCTGCCACTCTAGCGCCCCCGTACCCTGTCATCGAAGGGCACAGGACAAAGAAAGGAAGCTTCACCGTCGCCCCTGGAAAGGCAGCATCGATTCCGCGAAGGGCTGGGCTGCATAGCAAAGTCGACTAAGGGCAACTAAGGGGAAAGACATCGCTCGCTGGCCGGAGTGAGGTGTTGAAGAGATTTGATCCAGAAGACTTGGTCTGCATCGCAAAGGGTTCAGTGTCCCTGCTGGAGTCTAAGAACCGATTTTGTTGAAAAGGGTTCGTTCCGTCCATCGCATTCTGCACACTCTTAGCCAGCCGAAATCCCCAGCCGCCTCCTGACACCGCTAGGTGCACAGTCCTCAGCCAGGCGGTACCCGTTCAGCCATTCACGCGCAGCACTGCTGCTGCAAGAGCTGGTCTCGCCAATCCTTTCCCGATCGTCTGCCCCAGCTTCCGCTGCCATTTGGCTGCTCGTTCACGGTTCCGAAAGCCCAAGGTCGACAGAAACACCCCTCTGCTTTCCAATCTTCGTCCGAGAGCGACGTTCGTGGGGAAGCTTCCCGAAAGGCGCACCTTGCCACCGTCCCCCCCAGGCCGAGCTTGGAAGATATTTGAGGAGCAAGCCGCGAGGCCAACCTTCAATCTCAGCTGCTCTCCAAAGCTTGGAATCATCGAACTGTCTCCGTGTGGCATCGCTCAGGCCATTTCGAAAACCAAACCAGCAAACCCCAGCATGGACCGCCACACACCGCCATCCCCGGCGCCAACCAGAGCAGAACCGCTCCCATTGGGGTTCCACGAGCTGCTCCAACACAACACCTCCGCATCTTATCCTCGCGAGACGACCACAGCCGACTCTATCCAGGCGCACTCGCAACCAGCTTCGAGGTACGGCACACCGGGGCCGCAGCCGCATCACCCACAGGGAGTGGACGCGTCGATGGCGTATCAACAACGTGGAGGTGCTGGCGAACTTGTAGGGGAAAAGAAAACATCGCAGATGGTGCAGGTCCAAGCGGCTAACGTGTTTGCAGCAGGGATATCACCAGCAGGTCATGTACCCGCAGGATAGCAGCCCCTACGGGCCCATTCCAGAGGTGAGTTACCAGGTTGCTGGTCAGATAAGCGGTGGAGGTGCTAACGTGGAGTCGAGCCTTCTCAGCCGTACAGCACTCCCGCGACCTCGCCGCCGACGCCATCGCGGGGACTCGAAGTCATGACCGCTCGGAGCAGCGCCCGAGGGGAGGTTGGCGCAAGGGTCTTGGGCCCCCGAAGCACTCGCATCGAGAAGTCGACGCCGAAGAGGAAGAAAGAACGTGCGAAGCCGCCGAAGAACATGCCGGTGCTGGACAAGCCCATGAGCGAGCTGACCAAGGCTTCGTCGATACCGATTGCCGACATCGAGACGTACGTGCATCGGTCATCCGACGTTCGGCGGCAGGAGATCGAGACGGGAAAGAACCCCGGCAGGGTCAAGAGACCGATGAATGCCTTCATGCTGTACCGCAAAGCGTACCAGCAACGCGCCAAGGAGTGGGCATCCCAGCACAACCACCAGATCGTGTCCCGGGTGTGCGGTATGAGCTGGCCCCTGGAACCGGAGCACGTCCGACAGCAGTTCAAGTCGTGGGCCGACACCGAGCGCGACAACCACCAGAAAGCCCACCCCAACTACAAGTTCACCCCGGCCAAGCCGCACAAGCCGCCGCCCAAGTTCGAGGGGGGTTTTGACGAGCGCAGCGACGGTTCGGACTTGGAGGACTATAACTGGGCCGGCAGGGCGGGTTCTCGGATGCGGTCGGCGACCCACACGCCCGGCGCCGACAGCGACTACATCCCGAGCCGCTCCGTGTACGCGGCAACCCATCCGCACCCGGGCCAGTTCGGGGGGATGCACGCGATGGGCATGCTGCACCATACGCGGTCGGCCGCCCTTGACTTCAATCCGGAGAAGCCAATGCCATGCGCGTACGACCACCGCGACCTGCAGGGGCAGTACTATGAGGCGCACATGCGCAACCAGCAGCAGAGGCACCTGCACCGTGGCGTCGTCGAGGACGTCATGCACAAAACACCGTCTCCCAGCCTGGCGTTCCAGCAGCCCAATACCGGGCTGCATCCGCACTACGACCTCAACCAGTACCACCAGAAGGTCGACCAGCAGCCGGTCCAGCACCACTCGCCGCCCCAGCAGCCCCAGCAGCACCAGCAGCACCAGCACCATGGCCACCAGTTCGAGCATCGGATCGACCCCTCATTGATGCCGCAGGAGGAGGCCATGTTCGACACGGGGAACTTCAACGGCCTCCCGAGCATGTTCGACAGCGGCCTGGGCGCCACACAGCAGAACTGGCAGGCGACACAGTTGACGGCAGCCCCCGAGGCCGAGAGCCAGTTCTCGAACGCCTTCATGGGTCTCGACGAGCCGCTGTCTCTCGAGCAGCAGACCCAATTCCTGGGCGGCGAGTGGCAAGTCGAGCCCCTCCCCGAAACTGCGCACTTCGATACGAGCTGGGTGGAACCGAAGACTGAGTCGTGAGGGCCGGCTCGAGAGCAGAACCGAGGAGTGATCAAGGAAAAGAAGCGGGGGGGGGGGGGGGGCGGCCCAACCCGAGAATAGGAACGACAGCAAAGGAAAATAGCGCGTTCGTGGAATAGCATTGTAAATGCCTCGCCTCGAGGGTTCATGGGCAGGAGCGTTGGCGTTGGGGCGAGGAAATGGGAATGGGATGGGATCTGGAGTTTTTTTTGGTGAGATCCGGCGGGTTTCTGGACAAGAGCATTTTTTGGGGAAACGGACGGACGGGAAGGGCGTTGGGAATTTGGGATACACAACAGAAATACTTAGCTTCGCGTCCATATTAGCTGAATATTGCCTGCTTGCTTCCTGCGATTGCCCGCGCTGGTGTCGCCCGCCCTTTTGTTGCTTTCGGTGCTTTCGGCCTGTGCCTCGAGGACACCCGACAATGCCTTTGTGCAAGCAAGCAAGCCGCAGAAGATTGTTGCATTGGCGCAACCTGAGGAGATCGACAGTGGGAAGGAAATTCCTGGATTCGTCACCAATTCTAGTTCGGTGCGAGAATCAAATTATGGGAGAATGAAGTCGGGTCGAGTGGAAGAATCATCATGGTGGTTGACGGCGGCAAGGGACGAGGTCAACAAAGAACGGGACATGAGAGGTGCTCTGTACAATATTTTATGACTTTAGGCATGATAGACATGCGATTGACGCAATGTGAGCATTTCTATGCATTTAACCGAGGTGGGACGGCCCACAGCAGAGCAGCTCCGAGCTCCTGCATCATCCCCAATCGTCATCAGGAGCAGCTCCAAACCTAACCATTCGACCGCAAGAAGACGAAGCATCAAAACGCCACGCCCAATGACTCTGCTCTCGAAAACGATCACGGCCTTTGGCAGCCTTCTGCTTGCCCACGCGTAGGAATCCCTATCCCGGTCACCGAACCCAACCCCCCCCATTTCTCTAACCAAACTCCCAGTTGCTACTCGGCGCGAGAACATACTGCACTGCAGTCGCTCCGGGCCGCCACCACCGCCACGTTAACTTCGTCTCCAGCGACCGCCGCCTCTCTCCCAGTGGACATCATAATTGAAACGATCGTCTCGACCTTCATCCTCCTCCTCGGGCTGGTCCTGGGAACACGCCCGCTGCGGCCACTGGAGTGGCGCGTCTGGGCCGGGAAGATCGAGCGGGAAGGCGAGGAGGGCTTTACGGACAACGCCGGCGCGGTAGACAAGGACTTTATGGGGAATCCGTTCAGTGTTTTGGAGTCGCGGCCAAATTTTGTGGATATTCGGAAGCAGCGCAGGGAGTTCGCCGAGTGGGTTCAAAAAGGGGGTGCTCAACAAGGGCAGTGATAGCCTCAAGCTACGGGATCAAATCAGACTCAATCCTTTTCTAGCCGTCCGGGCGAATGCGCGGCTGACATTACGAACTTGGAGTCTGCATTAGGCAGGATTACATCCCCGGGTAGTCCGCTCCTTCCCAATGTGCTCCTGCCTCGTCGTCGCGGCAGCCGCTCCTGGAAGGCCCGGGGGCAGCCGCTGTCTGGCTGCGCTTGCCCTGCCATAGTCATCGAGGCAGCACGATGTTCAAGTTCTCCAAGCCTCAAGCCGCGACCTGTCTCACCGCTCCCCTAAGTTCTCCTCGTAGATTCCACTGCCGCCGACCCGAGCCGCCAACATACGCATCCTCCTGTCTCGATGGCCGCGGGAATTTTCGCAAATCGATTCGTCTGAGATCTTTGTAAGAACATGTCAGACCTCTTTGCTACACTGGGCTGACAATTGTCACAACTCTAGCACTGCTAGTTCGGGATCTGCCTTATACGGCAGGCAACAGCCATGCCCGCCAACGGCAGCGCCCGGAGTGTCTACTCGACCGCGTCCCATTTACTGTCCCCACGAAGTCTGGACCCGTCCTCGTCTCCAGCTCAATCACGCTCGCAATCTATCTCGTCATCGCGCCCCGGAACGCCGCTGCCGCCTTTGAACCGGCCATCTTCATCTCTCTACCCATCTTCTCGCTACTCGAATGACGGTCTTCTTTGCCCGCCTACGACTTCCCGCCATCCACCACTTCGCCGTCAGAAGTCTGGCCCCAACAAGAACGCGCTCCGTAGCCGCACCTTCCCTCGCCGTTCGAGTTCTCCTGCGGCCTCGCTGGCGCGCTCAGGGAACGGGTATGGAGACTCAAGCGTCGCGTCTACCCCTTCCGGTCTCTCGCGTACCTTATCCTCCTCGCCGTCCATCTTGGCGAACGACGTGCGAGGAGAGTGTAGGTCGCCGTTTTCAGAAAAGGGGTCTCCGTACCATCACGAACCCTACTCGCGTACACCTCACCTGGTTGCTCCGGTGAGATCCGCAAACCTGGAAACGTTTGGAACAGCGAGCTTCCGCCCTCCAGCCTATGATCAGAGCAGCAGCAACCACGGCCAGGATACACTCAGCGAAGTCATCATGGCCATTGACGTGGACAAGGATGGAAAGGTTGGCTGTGCTTACTATGTTGCGATGGACGAAACTTTGATGCTCGAAGAGGACATTCCCATGGGGGGCATTGAGGCCGTCGACACACTTTTGCTCCACGTTCAGCCAACATCGATTATCATACCGAACAGGGCACCCGGCGATCTGGTTGACTTCCTCGAGCGGGATGCGCACCGCTTTGACGACAACGAAAGGTCATGCGGTGGGCAAGGGGCATACATTCTACGGCACATCGTCTCCGCGCAGTTCGACTACGAAGCTGGAAAGGAAGCGCTGGCGAGAGTCGACCACGGGTCGTCGAAACCCGACCCCATCGAGGTCCTGACGTCGACAGAGGAGCCCGTGCAGTCCATCAAGTCCTCCGCCCGTAACAGGCTCATGCGTCTCGCCGAAAAGATCAATCTCGAGAGCTGCCTGTCAGTCGGTTGCGCAGGCGCAGTCCTGACCGATCTTGAACGACGAAGGACTGCGGAGGACTCCTCGTCAGAAGAGGGAGACATGGCGTTCCGGTTCCGGGTGAGATTCATCGAGATGAACACATCCGCAGACACAATGCTCGTGAGCGGAGACTCCTTGATCTCTCTGCAAATCCTGCAGTCGGAGCTGCATCCCAATCCGCAAACTCGCTCTTCAAAGAACTCCGAACCCAAGGCAAAGGAGGCCCTCTCAATCACCGGCCTTCTTCAGGCCTTGGCCTCTAGCGCCCAAGGCAAAAGGAGGCTCCGTCAAATCCTCCTTCGACCGAGCACTGATATTGCCTTGATTCAAGAGCGGCACAGGAGCATTGAAGTTCTTCTCCACGCAGAAAATGGAGAGCTTACGAAAAGCATGCGGAAGTTGCTCAGGAAACTGAAAAACACCAAAACGCTGCTTCTCCATGTCAGAAAGGGGGTGGACCGAATCCGCGGCCAGTTATCCCTCCGCGTTGGAGACTGGAAGGCGTTGTTGAGGTTCGCAATGGTCTCCACCCAGTTGAGGCAGGCGATTCACGCACTGAAAGGGGCTTCGGGTATTGAGATCTTCGACCAGGTAAATGTCAAATTCCCAGAGCTCTGGCGAGTCCGTAAGGGCGCTGACGCAGACAGATACGCACCGAAGTAGACGTAAAACGCTTCTTGCATGTCGGCGACATCATCATACGAACCATCGACTTCCAGCTATCCAAGGAGAGTGGCCATACCGAGATACTCCCGGGAGCGAGCGAATATCTGGATGGGTTGAGGCGAGAATTCGCAGATGTTTGTCACATGCTCCCCGAACTGAGGGAGGCTGCAGTGCGAGACGCTCCCTGGAAGGCGGCCGAATACATCCGTCATTGCACAGTCATGCCGGAGCTGGGGTTTTTAATCGCGGTCAAGCTCGACCCTGAAACCGGGGAAGGGGTCTACCATGGCCAAGACCACCCCGAGGGCGAGTGGATAATGTGTTTTGTCAGCGAAGATGTGGTGTATTACAAGAACCAACTCATGTTGGATCTCGACTCTCAGTACGGGGATCTGCCCTCACGCATTGCCGGTAAGCTTGAGTCAGAGACTTTCTTGAACAATCAACAACTAACGGTATTGCTAGATGAGGAGATCGAAGTGATCATGGCGCTCGCAGCGGCAGTTCTGGAGCATGAAGAAGCCATCCTCGGCGCGTCTGGACTCTTTGGAGAACTCGACAGTATGCTTGCACTCGCCTTAGCCGCAGAGAAGTACAACTGGACAGCACCTACAATGACATCCTCGAACGTAATCGACATTGTTGGAGGCCGCCATCCACTTCAGGAGCTACTAGTGCCGTCGTACATTCCCAACGACTCTTCGATAGCTGGAGGATGTGGCACTGGCCTCTCGGAAGAAACCAACATGGCAACGAACGGCAGCAGGACGGGGCCAGCTCCCTCCATGCTCATCCTGACAGGACCAAACAACTCAGGCAAGAGCGTCTACATGAGACAGGTCGCCCTCATCGTGTACCTGGCACACACCGGTAGCTACGTCCCAGCCACTCGCGCCACAATCGGGGTCACTGACCGTATCCTCACCCGCATTGCCACAAGGGAGACGGTCGTCAATGACGAGAGCGCCTTCTTGGTGGACTTGAAGCAAGCTGCGTTCTCAATGAACTTTGCAACGCGCCGGAGCCTGCTCCTGATTGATGAGTTTGGCAAAGGGACCACGGCCGAGAGCGGATCAGCTCTCTTTACTGCCTACCTCACATACTTTCTAGATCTCGGCATGGAGAGGCCCAAAGTCCTCGCCGGGACTCATTTTCACGAAATATTCGAGAACGGCCTCCTTCGGCCCGGAAAGGATGTCGCCTTTGCACATATGGATGTCCGTCTCGACCCAGACGCCGAGGACCCGGAGGAGCAAGTCACATTTCTTTTCCACCTGCTGCCTGGGCGAGGGTCGTCAAGCCTGGGCGTATTGTGCGCGGCCACGAATGATGTACCGAGTGATGTCATCCGCAGGGCGGAAGCCGTTGTGGCTTTGCAGGACAGGAATGAGAGCCTGGTGGAGGTCTGCTCCGCCTTGTCCGAGGAGGATAAGCAAAGGCTGAGCCAGGCGGAACTCGTTGCGAGGAGATTTTTGGCGTTGCGTGTTCCAAGCTCAGCACGCGGGCAGGGCGACGGCACCACGGTTCGGGAGATGCTGCAAGGTGTGTTGGCGCCAGAAGAGGTGGCCACGCAGGGTACATGATGGATCCAAGATGTTGCTGAACTTTTCTGGCATGTGAGCATATTGGTCATTCGCTCAGGTGCGTTTGCTTCAGACATTGATATACTGGCAACGATAGCCCTGAATGGGCCTCCTTCCCCTTTCCTCTTAGACAGTAAACATTCTTCATTCGCCGGCGATGACCGGGGGTATCTGATGAGGAACAAGAAAATCAACGCGTTTCCGTACACAGTCACGGCTTGTCTCCTGAATCACAGGACAGACCATGACCTCCTCATTACATAGTACAAATCCATCATTACTCCATCGGCCCCTTGAAAAACTCATCCTCCTCGCCCCTCATCCTGTCACCTCAAAGCCAGCATAGAAACGGCCAGGGGCAAACTCAAAAGAACAAGGAGCGGCTGGATGGCAGATCCTGCGGAACCCGAGGGAGACCCAAACGGGTTGGCAGCGAAACCACCAGAAGAGCCGGAGTCGTCAGACGTTGGTGACTGGGATGGCGTGGCAGCGCTCTGGGTGGCGGCGGTTGACGTCGACTCTTCGGCGCCCCTTTCAGCGGCTGAGCTGCTTGATGGGGTGGGTTCTCCCTCCTCCGTCGTCGTCGTCGTCGTCGTCGTCGTCGTCGTTGACGAAGACGACGGTGCCTCAGCAGTCGTGGCGGGGCTCGGCTTCGTCGTCGGTTTTGGCGTATGCGTCACCTCTACCGTCGTGCTCTTGAATGTCGTAGGGGACGGAAGCTTGCCGATGTAGCTGGTCGCCAGGCTCTCGGCGGCCCTGAGCTTGGAGCGGGGGATGTCGCGGTTGCTGTCCTCGCAGCCTTGTTCGATGGGGTCCAGGAAGGCGTCCTCGAAGTTGCGGAGGTCGTCCTTGCAGCTGAAGAACAGGCACGAGATGACCGAGTCGAGCAGGAGCTCCCGCGCTGCCGTGCACATGCATCTCGCGTTGTTTGTTTTGCAGCCGGACGAGACGACGCAGCTCTCGACGCAGGATGGGAACTGGAAGGTTGCCTGGGCCGGGGAGACGAAGAGGGCTGCGCCGAGGAGGGCAAGCCGAACGTAGCTGGCGAGAACCATGGTCGTGGCGGGGAGCGACGTCGCCGCTGGCGAGAGAGGGGACCAGCCGAGGGGTTCGAGGAGTTACCAGGACGCTCAGAGTCGAACGGTCTCTGGAGGAATTCCGCCGCCCGAGAGAGACGTGAGGGATGCGAGGAGCCGCATGGCCGGGGGAACACCATAGAAATACCTCGGTAGCAACCCCTATCCTCCCGCGTTTCCCGAGGCGGACGCCAGCGCCGTGTTCTCTGTGCCGTTGGTCACCGATGAACCCCTTGTCATCTGGGGAAAAGTCCCCCCTGTGCTGCCGTGCTGAAACACCACGGACAGGGGTACGGGATGGGGCAAGCCACCGTGACCAGGTCCTTAATAAAGCCTCGAGAACCACAGCCAGTGAATACACCCCAGCAAAAGGCACAAAAGGCGATGGCCGAAGCGGACCTGTCTCTCACAAACACATCTTCCTCCGCGCTTGCTATCCCTACTCGCCTCCGAGACCATTGTTTGCGCTTTGCTCATCTTTGTATTCCGCTCCGAGAGACTTGGGTGTGTTTGACAGGGGAAAAGCTTAATTGGGGTTTGGCGAGGAACGGGTTCGTGAAGCGTTCGTGAAGCGGGGCTTCTTCACATGGTCGATGAGGTCACGAGCAAACTCGTCATATACCATATCATTTGTCCTAAATAAAGACGTAGGTAACTAGGTACCGTATGGTATCGCCAGAATTTCTCGAGATACAAACCCAGAGGGAATTTTCCCTCACCTCACCTTCTTTAAGCAACATCGATTCTGCACTCGAGGAACCTAGAGCTTGGCCCCGAGTTACCTATATAGTGGGTACCTTCCGGCCCACAGGCTTCGTGGGGTACGTTCTCGATAAGCTGTGCCATTGCGATAAGGCCCAAATTTCCAAATTGTTGGGCTTGGATCTGGGCGGAACAGTCCCATCCTCACCAATCACCCGAATCTCGACCCCGACCGGCTCCAAGCACGATGGCACCGACAAAACCCAAGAAGAAGTCGCACAAGGACAAGGGGAGGGACCGAGCCCGGGCCAAGGGAGCAGCTGCACAAAGCCCGAATGTCAACCCAAGAGAGCTCCTCGCCCAAGCAACCTCCTTCCTCGAGGAAGGCGACCCGGAGACCGCGGCAAGGATAGCGCTCGCCGCGTACGAGCACATCGGAGAGGGCGGGCGGCAAGCCGGCGCCGCCTTGTCACTCCTCGGCCAGATACACGTCGAACTGGGCGAAGTCGACACCGCCCGCGCCTTCTTCGCTGCGGCAGTCAAAACGGACGAGGACGGCTCCCTGCCGGAAGACATTGGCGGCGGGCCTGAGAAGTTCCTGTGGTTGGCACAACTCAGCGACGAGGGCGGCCAAGATAGCGTCTCATGGTTCGAGCGCGGCGCGGCCGCCTTGCGCTCCCAGATCCAGGCGCTCACCGAGTCGCTCGAATCGCGGCCCTTGACGCGCGACACACAGGAAGCCGTTATAGCCGAGAAGCGCAAGCGGCTTGCCGAAACACTCTGCGCTGTGGTGGAGGTCTACATGACGGATCTCAGCTGGGAGGAGGACGCTGAGCAGCGGTGCGAGGCTCTTGTCACCGAGGCGACCATGCTCGCCCCCGAGTCCGCCGAGACATGGCAAACCGTCGCCAATGTCCGCATCTCGCAGACCAGAACGGAGGAGGCGCAGGAAGCTCTGAAGCGGAGTCTGGGATTATGGAGCGATCTGGCGCCCGAAGATCCTGCAGTACCACCCTTCCCCTCCCGAGTCAGTCTCGTCAGACTATTGATCGAGGTCGATATGGAGAAGCAGGCGATGGACGTCACCGAACTTCTGATAGCCGAGGATGACCGGAGCGTGGAGGCCCTGTACCTCGGCGGCTACGCCAAGTACATCTCGGGAGAGAAACTGAAGAACCAGGGCCAGCCTTCAGACGCCGAAGCTTGGAAATCCTTTTGGCGGTCATCGAGAAAATGGCTCACACAGTGCCTGAAAGTTTTCAAGCAAGAGGAGTACGAAGACGAAAGGCTAGGAGAGCACGCGCAGGATTTGCTCAACTCCATCAACAGCGAGCTTGGCGAGGCTGCCGAAGACGGGGATGACGGGGACGCATGGGAGGATACTGACGACGAGGAGTGGGAGGGCCTGGATGACGACGAGGATATGGAAATGAAGTGACGAGCCCCTGTTCCTTTCTTGCATGTGAATGGCCCACCTGGTTGCGATGGTAAACGGTCACATATGTCCGCCGAATTTGCGGCATACCCAGGCGTTTGGACGGAAAATTCTTGTCAGTGTTTTAGAGGCATCGGTAGTGGGTGTCAAAAAGCGGTTTGCGGGTTGTCGCGCCTCTCAGCATCGAAGCTTGTTGCAAAGGCCACTCTCTGTGGCCCCCGTCCACTTCGCAACGAGGCCAGCAAGCTTAATTATCAACTTTGAGCTTCTGTACCTCCTCGGTTGGCACTCCATCCTCGTCAACTTCCTCCTGGCCAGCAGTGGCAAGACCCCGTTCCCACAGCTGCTTCCCCGTGAGTTTTGTCGGCTCCTTTATCCTGGCCTTCTTCAGCTCTGCCGCCCTCTCCTCCTCCTCCCTGATCCGAGCCTCCTCCATCTCCTTCAGGAACCCTTCCCTCCACTTCAGGAACGTTTCGCGGTTGACTGGGGTGCCGTGGAATTTCTTGTTCTCCTCACGCTCGGCCGCAAGGACCGCTTCTTCCTGCACCTTCGCGGCGATTTCCTTGCGCTCCTCCACTAATTGCTCGGCGGCTTCCTTCACCGCCGACACCAATGTGAACACCATAGCCATCCCCAAGTTCTCCTCGACTGTAGCTTCCAGCCCTTGGAGCAGCAGCTCTTTGTCCTCGGCCACGTTTAGGTAATGGTGGGGGGTCGAGTTTTGCGGTGCGGCTAACTCCAGCAGAGGCGCCTTGTCTGGGTAGTCTTCGGGGTACCGCACGGTGAGGAGTATGATTGGCGGCTCGGCTTCATCGTCTGGGATGTCAAGCGTGATTGATATCCTGTACTCGGTCTCTGATATGTCTGCAAAGAAAGAACTGGTCAGCCCCTCGGTGCGTAGGCAAAACCTAGCTGGATCGCACCTGTGATCTCGTCTGGGAAAATGGAGTCTAGAACCTCCCGTTCCTCGATTTGTTCCTCGCGCCCCATCGTGAGCGTGTTGTGTGGTGGATAAGTAAGACTTCTTGGTCCTAGGATGGACTTGCAGTACGGAAGTGTCTTGAACTGCCACACGGGAGAGAGAGGGGCAAGCCAAGCCTTGGGGAGAGTTTTGGTGGGGTTGGCGAGATCGGCTCCTGCACCTCTCACCGCCTGGCAGAAGCAGGGGTTCTGGCCTCGAGCCCCAAAAAAAAATCAGAGCGACAAGGTGCGGACTTCTGTTCCTGGCCCGTGGATTTGCGCCGCATTGTTCTGGAGCATCTCTCAAGTCTCAAGACCTTCCACCATGGCACCCAAATACTCAGCATCTGCCGCCTCGGCGAAAAGAAAGGCGCCTTCGAGCGATAAGTACAATGACAGCAGCCGCTCCAAAAAGGCAAAGACGGTAACGGAGCCGCCTAAGCGCCAGCAATTCGACGACGACGAGGACGTGGCTTCGGACAACGATGGGAGCGGATTCTCGGACTCGGGCGACGGTGGTGCCGCATTGAAGGGTACCAAGTCTTCCCGGGGACCGGTGAAGCCAAAAGAGAACGGGCGGACCTTTGAGAAGCCGGATGAACGAAGTTTGTTCCGCCCAGTTTGACATCTGCAGGATCCCTGCCCTAACACCTTTCCCCAGCCCAGACCTCCCGCGAGGCGCACGCAAAGCAGAAACAGCTGGCCCAAGAACGCAAGGCCGCGAAGCCATTGGCGGACGAGGTGCACCGGACGAAGAAGCTGTGGGAAAAGCTGCGTCGCAAGTCGCATGTGCCCAAGGAGGAGCGCCAACAGCTCGTGGACGAACTGTACAGCATCATCACTGGGCGCATCAAGGAGTTCGTGCTGAAGCATGACGCTGTCCGCGCTGTCCAGACCGCCATCAAGTACTCGACCCCAGCCCAGCGGAAGCAGATCGCCAAGGAGCTCCAAGGCACCTATGCCCAACTCGCCGAAAGCAGATACGCCAAGTTCCTCATTGGGAAACTCCTCGTTCAAAATGACGACGAGATCAGGGACATCATCGTCCCGGAATTCTACGGCAAGGTGCGGAAGCTCATCAATCACCCTGAGGCTTCGTGGATTCTGGACGACATCTACCGCGGAGTGGCCACCAAGGAGCAGAAGGCCCATATGCTACGAGAGTGGTACGGGCCCGAGTTCACCCTCTTCAAGCTCGGCAAGGGCGTCGAGGTCACGGCGGATCTCAGCAAAATCCTCGCCGACGAACCCAGCAAGCGAGGGCCGGTGATGAAGTACCTGTTTGACATGACCAACGGGCTCATTCAGAAAAAGATGACGGGCTTCACGATGCTCCATGATGCGATGCTGCAATACTTCCTCAGCCTCAAGCCCGAGAGCGAGGAGCTCAAGGAATTTGTCGAGACTGTCAAGGAGGATGAGAACGGCGACCTGCTAAAGAACATGGCCTTCACCAAGTCGGGAGCCCGCCTTGTGTGCTTGCTCCTGGCCAACGGAAGCGCAAAGGACCGCAAGCAAATCATCAAGACATTCAAGGACACCTTCCAGCTCATGTGCGGCGACCCCAACGGCCACATGATCATCTTGGCAGCCTACGACGTCATCGACGATACTGTCCTGACCTCGAAAACCATCTTCCCGGAAATCCTGGGCAAGAACGAGGAGAAGGACATTGAAAACATCGTCTTCCTGGCCAACGACCTCAACGCTCGCATCACGGTCTGCTACCTCTTTGAGGGGCAATCCAAGTCTCTGTTCCCGGCCAGCCATGCCTACGATCTGGAGCTCCTGGCCGAAATCCATGAGATCCGCAAGAGGACGAGCAAGAAGGATGCCGACGTCCGACGCAAGGAGTTGGTGACGGCCATGTCTCCGCCCCTGCTTGCGGCAGTTGCGACCTCGCCAGCGGATCTCGTGGCTACTTCGTTTGGGTGCCAATTCGTGGCCGACGTCTTGCTATCGGCAACGGGCGATAAGAAGGCTGCCTTGGAGGCCGTGGCCTCGACAGCGGCTGGCAACCCGGCGCCGGCGCAGTCCGAGGACGCTGACCCCCTGTACCCTCCTCCACCTCACATCTCTCTGACGCCGCACGGCGGCAAGATGTTCAAGTCCCTGATCGCCGGCGGCCGGTTTGATAAGGCAGCGGGTGCCGTCAAGAGAGTTGATCCGCCACTCAACTTTGCCGACATCCTCTACCCGGTCGTCAAGGAGTACGTTGTCCAGTGGGCAACCGGGCCGAGTTCCTTTACCGTGCTGGGGCTGTTGGAGGCCCCCGACTTCTCCTCCAAGAAGGAGTTGCTCAAGGCCCTCCGTTCAGACAAGAAGACGCTCGAGGCGGCGGCAGCCGGAGACGGAGCCAGCAAGACTGACACAACAGATGGCAAGAAGTCGAAATCAAAAGCCAAGGGAGCACAGCCGGACAATGGCAAGTCTGGTGGGAATCAAGGCGCAAAGCTGCTTCTCGAGAAGTTGAAGGCATAGGACAGGTCATGTTGAATAGCGCGAGGACGAGGTAAAAGGAGCCAGACGGCGATGATGGTTTACGGTTTGTGTGTAGACAGACGGTGCGGTATTTAGTGTTTCTTGGTCCCGTTGAGCTGTCGAGCCGCAGTGTCTTGAGACCGGGATTGGAAGAAACTGATTCTCGGTTTGATCATCAAGTCTGCCTTGCGATGCCGTGATACATGTACATTCTATTCTGTGTTTCTGGGTTTGCCCGCCGAGTTGACGACCCTTTCAACAACCGCCCTGCTAATCTCCACTGAGAATCTTGTCCGACGACAGCAATCATGCGAGGCCAAAAACAAAGAAGTCCTCGAGTGATAGCTGAGCTGTCCAAGGCATCGAGTTGCGTGAATTCCATTGAGTTGAGTTTGCGGATTTGAGTTCCAGGTCGGACAGAAGACGCAAGAGCCACCTGCCTCGTTGTTTGTGTACTGTGATCCGGCACGGTGCCTTCCATCCAAACAGTTAGTTGTACTTCCAACGATCGGGAGGTCAGGCGGAAGTCACGTTTCCCAGCTTCCCGTCCCGTTCCGAGTCTCAAACACCACCCAGCAGTCCCTATCCCTCACCTCCTCGTCGGCCGCCCCATCAGCCTTGGAGTCGCAGTCGAGGGCATTGCCTGTCGTTTCGCGCTTCCCATGCCGTTTTCTGCCAACAACCAACAACCGTATCTGCTCCACCGCTTCCACCGATCTCCGATCTCCGATTTTTGCTGAGCCCACTGCGCAATTCCCGGAGCGTCAGGGTTTTCCGGTGGAGTGGTTATCGCGGGTAGAGTGGATCGACGCGCGAAACTCGTATCTCCATGCCGTTGACGGAGACATCCATCGACACGGCAAGCAGCGCCTGCGAGACGGAGAGCGGGTACCTTTGGTACATCTGTACCTGGACAGCTCCGTTCTACAGCGGCTGTTGCCGTGTTAATCCTTGCAGGCAAGAACCCATCGGCTGCCCTCCTCAGGCGCGCGGCGACTCGGAGTCGTATGACACCACTGTGACCTTGACAACAACCGTACCGTCCTCGACCTTGACAGTTACAAAAACGCGCTCGAAATCCCAACCCGCACCTTCCTCCTCAGCAACACCGACTCCAGGTGCAAGCGCAGCATCATCACCCACCATCTCCTCCACGTCGACCGCCAACAATGACAACATCAACAGCCATGGGTTAGCCATCTCTACCAGCGCCCTCGTCGGCATCGTGGTTGGCTGCGGCATCGTCGTCATATTCGCGGCGCTCATGGCATGTATGTGGTGGGGCCGGCGTCGGCGGGAGAAGGACGAGAAACGCGACCATGCCGCGAGACTTGGCTCATCGAGGGGCCTAGACGAGGACCAGGTCCCTCCGGGGCTGGAGTCCGTCTTCAACCCCATGACGCAGAGCGGCCCCGGTAGTGTCTTTGATCGAACAGAAGGTATGAGCCGCCTCCCTTGAAGCCCTTGGCCGGGAGATCAAGGGAGCTAACGTGCCTCATCTAGGACGAATGGCGAAAGCAGACAGCATGCTGGGCTTCAGCCCGCTCGCCCATGACCCTCGCCAAAGCACATTGAGCAGTGGCGCACACAGCGGCATCGTCAGTCCTCTCACGCCGGGCAGTTCATGGGGTTTGGGGCTCCCGTCGAGTCCTTCCGAGCTTGACTCGACCCCAGTCCACAGAGAAATGACCAGGTCAGGGGACGGAAACCAAGGGAACGAGATGGGCTCTCACCCCGGTGTGAAGGATGGGGCAGACATCGTCCCCCGGGCGACACTGAACTCGACAGAGCAGGAGCGAGAGACTGGAACTTACGCAAACAGCTGGACAAGGTTTCAGGATGTACAGCTGTAAGGGTGCCCCAAGGGGTGGGTTTGGGGTTGTCGGATGGTGTATTGTACTTTGGAACAGGCGTCCTGGCACAGAGAGAACTGGTTTATCCAGTTCTGGTAAACATGATACCATAGGAGGGTAGGCGATGCTTCGAACGGAGTTAAGGGGACTATATCTTGGGTTTGTCAACCAGGCATCATGACACTCTATGTTCTGGGAATGTAATTTGCAGATTTCGGAGCCACGCTCAAACCGCCCTGAAGACTTCTCGGGTATTACAGTATGGAAAAGGAAACGGAACACACCTAAAACCCTCTAGACCATTGTGCGCCATGCCATGCAGATTTCCTCTCTGCTCCCAGATCACATCCCCGGGGAAGGTGGCTATATGCAGATAAAAGAATACCCCAACTTCCGACTCTGCTCCTGGACCCAAAACGTTGCTGCCAAAGGAAGCCGTGTCCATCAACCGACCAATGTCGCGAAGGAGCCAGTATCTCCAAGCGCCCGCGTCGCGATTGACACCCCCGGTCCGGGCAGCTCAACTGCTCATAAGCTTGGCCATCTCGTCCAGAAGCTCTTGCAAGTCCTCGTCGCTAATCTTGTCGGCGAGCGACGGAATCATGGTCTTGCACTCGTCGGCGTTGTCGCAGCAGAGAGAGCCTAAAGACACACGCAAACGAACCCAGTCAGCCCACTACACTACATCGACCCTTGAGAGGAGGACGGAAATTGATTCCACGCCGGTAGAAGAAGAAGAAGAAAGAGGGAAACCAACCAATGTGCGCCCTCTCAAACTTGGTCAGCTCCTTGCGGGCGCTGAGCAGGCGCTCGACGGCCTCGACGTTCTCCTTCTCCTTGAAGCGGGCGAAGGCGTCGAGGTAGTCGAGCGTCTTGTTGAGCACGTCGGTCTCGTTGCGGTCCTTGCGGTCCTTGCGCCGCTTCAGCATCAGCGCGTCGATGACGAGCGACGCCTCGGACAGCGTCAGCGTGTCGACGCCCTCGAACTCGCCCAGCTTGAGCACCGCCCCGGCCTCCTCCTCGCCGGGCGGCGGCGGCTTGGAGCGCGACGTCGGCGCGTGGTTTTGGTCTGACATGGTCGGGGATGATGGATCTTTCGAAAGGGTGTGGTTCGATGATTCGGCTGTCGCGTCGGTCTCTGGACCGAGATCTCGATCGAGGACTCGGGCCTCGCACAGGGGGTGCGTAGAGGCTGCAAATAAATGTCGTTGTCGCTTGCGAGAAATGAATGACCCGGCGGTTTTGTTTTTGGGAGGCAGGACCTTGTTCGCGAACAAGCCTGTTAGAGATATGTGGTCGAGGTACAGTGTTGAGTTGTTGCTTGTGGCTAGGGTTGCGGGGACTCGGGATGTTTGGCTTGTGATGCCCGTTCGCAGTGATGGCTTTGTCGTTGTCCTCACAGTGCGGGCGCCGGAATAATCCCATGCAAACTGTGGACCGGGGTAGCCCTGGGCTGGGCTTCGTCACTGCGGGGATCGACCGCCCCCTTGCTGGCGGGGCATTTGCGGCTCAACCGAACATGGTGGGGGTCTAATAGCCCAACGGGGCCCGACAAGAGAAGCTCCGAGCTTTGCAAGACATGCCCCACGAGTGTCTCTTCTGTCATGAGTATGTCCTTGTATGGTGCTTCTCCGCTCAATCAAGTCTGCCCTCGCTGAATGTTGGTGAAATGTATGCGCTCTCATGTAGTAATGTACAGACCTTGTCCTGGCTCACGTGTGAGGTTAGGGGGGGAGAACACACTCCCAAGCTTTATTAATAGGTTGCATTGCGACCAAGGCACCCTGTGGAATGCATGCTACCTCTAGCGTCTTTGCTATCTCTCTGTGCAAGTCCTGCCCTATGCGACCATGTCTACGGCCCAAGGTACACCACACCATGATGCCCGAGGTCTGGCGAGGCACAAAAGCCCCCCGCCCCAACTAGCCACCTCCAATATCTGGTGCACTGCTAGGCCAGGCCTATGTTCCCTTTCCTCGTGGATTTTGTCTGTTTCTCACGCCGCTTTGCCCAGCTGCCCGCCCACTCCCCTCGCCAATCTCCCATTACTGCTGCCTGGTGAAGGTAGCATAATCCGGGGAACAAACTCGAGAGAGGCCCGGTGTTGTAGTGCCACATCGGTTCAAAGGGTTACCTCGGGTCAGGGTCATCCTTGGCTTCGGCAGCACTGCAGGCCACCCAAAGAGCGCCGCACGGGAACCTTGTCCAGGGTGTTCGTCTGCGATGTAGATTGTGCATCTCTACAAGGCAGAAAAGACGAAGAGCTGGGGTATCGTGTTAGCAAACTGGTAACTATCCAAACTCGCCCATTCGGCTGCAACCGGCTCTTACATTATTAGTCGCGGCAATCGCAATGCTGTCTTCGAAAGGATGCCAACTCATGTGCAGGATCTTCTTGTTGAAGTCGATCTGATCCGCGTCCGTCTCCTTGCGCATCCTTTGGCCCTGGCCTGGGGCGGCTGGGCTCCCCGCCCGCGAGCCGCCCTTCTTGCCGTTCGCAGTCGGGCTCGTGGACGAGTTGATTGGTGTCGGCACCCCAACCTTCTTAGCCTTGAACGCCGACTTGTCGGCCTGCAGCACCACCTCGACCTCCTGTTCCGGGTCCGACGGGTAGATCATGAAGTTGTTGTTGTAGCTCCCCGTCATGACGTTCTTGCCGTCGCCCGAAAACACCACCTCAAACTTGTCAAAGATGCTGTCGTTCTCGTACGTGTCGCAGAGCCTCGGCCTGAGGTGCTCGTGGATCGGAATCGTCTTGATGGGCTGCCTCTCCATGTTCACGTCCCAGATCTTGACCGTCAGGTAGTCGCGTGAGAGGATGTATCGGCCGTCGTACGAGAAGCGAACGTCTGAGATGGACGAGATGATCTCGGAGAAGAACGACCTCGACGAGGGGTCTTCCTCCTGCTCGAACACTGCAGCAATGGTTAGCCGCAGCACGGCGGGCCAAATGGCGAAATTCCTAGAAGCACTCACTCTTGGCGTGCTGATCGCACAGGGCGCTCTCCCGCATGTCGGCCAGCTTGATGGTCCCCTTGGAGCTGGCGTACATGAACCAGTTGCAGCTCATGGGGTGGAACTCGGCCGCCGTGATCACCTCGGTCAGCTCCTCCATGTTCGCCGGCTTGATGTCGACAATGTTGAAGCTCTGGTCCTGGATGTTGAGGTTCCACAAGTTGATACGCAAGTCGTCACTGCTGATGAATGTCTCCCCGTCACTGTTCACCGAGATGCTGTTGATGTGGTAGGCGTGGGCATTGGCATAGGTCCGCCGGGGCACGGCGGCCACCACAGTATCGTGGTGGGTCAGCCTGGGGAGCTTGAGGTCACTGGCATTGCGGAAGTGGGAGCTGGGCAGCGGGCGCGGGGCTCCGCCGCCGCCAGCTATGTTGGCCGGGGTGAGGTCGTGGGAGAGGTTGTTCTCGGCCACAACCTTGAGGGACTTCTCAAACACTTTCCAGAGCTTGATGGTCTTGTCGTTTGTTGACAGCAGATAGTGGGAAGCGTTCTGCCGCCGGCACCACTTGATCTTGTTGATCTTCTCCTCGATCTCAAGCGACTTGAGATAGTCGAACTCGGGCTCGTGCGACTGGAACTCGGTGTGGAACTTGTACTCGCAAGTCTTTTTCTGCCTGGGCATCAGCAAAGGCCGCGCCGGAAAGGAAGGGGGGGTTGGGGTTGGGCGTGGATTTTGAACTGACTGTTTCGTTGCGCTCGAATAGGACCACGCGGCCGCCCTTGTCACCCGTTGCTAGATAATTACCCGTGTGGTCGAACTCGACAGTGGAGATGATATCGGCTGGGGTAGCTGGCAGTTAGTACAATCTCCCAGCTAAATCGTCATGCTGCGACATGGCATTCGATGGTGCAGAACATGTCCAAACTGTGGGGTCCTGTCGTACCTTCTGTGATGTCCTCCACGTCTCCCTTATCACCAAAGCACCTGGAATCCAGTGGTCAGCTTCCGGCAAGGTATGGTGTGTTGTTATGCATGACGAGAAGGGCGTGCCGTGTCCTGGTGTGCTGCTCGCGTGGGCACCGGCGCCGACACCGGGGTCGCAAAGGCCATATTAAATGTGGGAGAAAGATGAGCTTACTGGGTGAATTTCCATGTCGGCACGTTCGCTTCTGCGTCCACCATCTTGACAATCTGGGAGAGCAGGCAAGAACGAGCCCACCTCAACCGACAACTGCTGCCAAAAGACGAAGCGGGCGGCGGCGACTATGCCGGGGAGCGACGCGGTGAAATCGAGGTCCGGGGTAAGAAGGTCCCCGCGGGTTGGGTCGGTGTTGGTGTCGGTGTCGGGCGGGGTTCGACGATTGTACCGGGGTCCGTGGCAGCTGGGCAGAGCTAGCACGAAGCAGGGTATGTGATACGGGTGTCGGAGAGGCTGGATCCGAATGGAAGAGAGCTGAGGCTCGCGGTGATAGTCGGCGGGGAAGGACGCAGAAAGCGACTGTGCCACCTGAACGGGGGGTTGTAGATGGAGGATGGAGCGACGATCAAAAAAGAAGGCAAAAAGAGGCGATGGCCGGCCCTGGCAGAAGAAAGCTTGGTCTCAGTATAGGGCAGGTGCGGGGCAAAAAGGCTGCTAGAAGGGGACGTACGTGAAGTATGGAATGCACTCGGGCCGTGGCCAACTGCTGGTGTATGTAGCTGAAAGAGCACGAAATGTTGGAAACAGGGTGAGCTTCAAATGACGGGGGCCAGCGTTGGCGCAATGGACTTTGATGGTGCAGTGCGGTGCGCCCAAATCGGCCAAACTGCTTGGGGCCAAATGGGTCGCTGAGAGCACGGGCTCTCACAGTGCGTCGACGTCCAGTGCCAGCCTGGAGCGCTTCCATCTCATGGGCCCCGCTTTTAGCCAGTCACCCAGCAAATCAGCGGGCAACCTGGAAGCCTAACACTTCCGGAGATGGATGGACGCTTCTGACGCTGCTGCAGCTGCCACTGTCGGCCGCGGTTATCAAGGTGGAGCACGTCACTTCCTGCGGTTCTCTCAGTTGCCGATTCTTTATCTGCCCATCTCCCCTGAAACAACCGACAAGAAGACCGCCTTTGAACCGTTCCCGACCAGACAGAGCACAACCCCAGGCTACTAGCGAGAACCTGCTAGAGTCTGTCTGAGCCAACCTCTCCCGCGTCTAAGTTGGGAGCCGCCACCGGGCAGCAACGCCTAGTTGGATAGCCGAATCACGTCGCTCCATTCACATGCAACTCATCGGCTCGCAACGTGGACTTCGCTCGTTAACGGTTAACTGAGGCTACCACCCGAGGACCCTACACGTGCCTTATTGGCGGTATTCAGAACAACGCCGTGCCTACACTACCAGGCAGTAAACAGACCTGGCTGGCATGGAGGGCGAGGCTGCGAGGAAGGAGCCAAAGGGCAAAGGCAAGGCTGTCGCAGCCAGCCCGGACGACGCTCCGGGCGGTGGCACAGCCGAGACCACAGCTTCAGGGGCATCGCTGTCCCGGATGGCGCAGTCGGCCGCGTCCCTCCTGCTCTCGGGGCCACCAAGAGGAGGACATGGCGCCGGTGATGAGAAGGGGAATTCCTCCCAGGCCAGCGAGGCGCTCGCGAGGGCAGGCGAGAGCTCCGTACAGTTGCGGTCGAACGCCGCAAGGGGCGAAACCATGAAAATGGGGCAGACGCAGGAGCACATTGCTCAGGAGGAGGCATCGTTTGCCGCCTTCCTGGACAGCGGGAGCGCACCAATGCTTTCGGACCCAAGTGGCATGGAAGACGCTTGGCGGTCCGTCGTTCCTGGTGCTGCGACGCCGAGGGCCACAGGGGCAATGGAGCCGGCATCACGGTCGATCGAGGAACAAGAGGCGAGGGACGGCGCCGACGTCGCCGCCTTGCTGTCGAGTGGTGGCGACCTCGACCAGGTGTTCGACCACACCGACGAGCCCCCAGCACCGAACGACTTGGAGGCGCTGCGCAAGGCCCTGTTCGGGGAAGGGGCCGACCATGGAACGTCGGCGTCGATTTCATGGGACAATGTGCTCAATTTCATCCCAGAGTATCTTCAGGCGCCTACGGCACCGGGCATTGGGCTAGGAGACCAACTCTCCTCGCACCTAGGTACCTCGGACACAGGCGAGGCCTGGCAGACGTGGATCGGCCAGTGGTCTCACGTGCTTACGAGCTATCAGGACGAGGTCTGGGGCGATCTCGGCGCGCTTGTCGACGAGTCTCGCGCTGAGATCCAGCGGATAGAGGAGGCGAAACCGGGCGAGGCGCCTCCTAAGCCGACAGCGTTGCTGCGGCTCCGGGCCATCCTCGGCCATCTTCGAGGGCCGTACTAGGCCATTTCTACCACAGAGCCACAGTAGACTCCAGTCCCACGATACTCGCCCATCGGCCATCCAGCTTCATCGGAGGCAGCGCAGCAGGCATGTCCATGACCCCTGCCACACCTGCCTTGTCACGTGGTTCCACGGTCCATGCCGCGGCTCGCCAGATCGTGACAAGGCTGCCCCGCCCGGAGCGTGGTGTTGCATTTTGACCCCGCTGGCGCCCACCCAGCCAGGGTACCGATGTGCGGGTTGCTGGGCCAGCAATCGGATGACATCACTAAGGGTGCTTTTGGCCTTGTGGTTGGGCCATTGGGAGCTTCCAAGCTTCCATCCATCGGGGCCCCAAGCCAAGCCAAGCGCCTTTGCAGCGCTCGCTGTGTTGTACAAACTCCACGCCGTCTTCGGGGTGCAGTTGGCACACCGCCCTGCTCCAAAAAAGGCGCTCACGGTTTATCGCAAGAAGTCCGAGGTTGCAGTGCCGCAGAGCTGCAGTCTTGTCAATACAGTACATTGTTTGTTGCGGCCCTTGCCGCTTTCATCGAGGCGCAAGCTTCCTGTCGTCTGCGAACTCCCCGCCCGTATTTGCATACATACATAATAATATCCCCTCGGTTTTTGAGCGCCACTGCACCCGTCCTTGCGCGGAGAGGTCCCTCTCCTGTCGCCGGCCGCCTCCACCTGCACCTGTTCCGAAATAGAGCTGAGGATGAAGATCGGACGGGCCCCCTATGCCCAGACCCCAGGCGGCCTGTTCCTGGTGCTTGCATGGGCATCGGCAGTCTGCGCGAGCGTGCAGCCCTTCAGGCCCGTCGAGACGGCAGCCCCCATCGCAAAGCGGCAACAGTCCTGTCTCGCCAACTTTTTCAGCTGCGCCGACCAAGGCGCCGCGTTTGCTGGTGTCTGCTGCCAGAACGGCCAGAGATGCGCCCTCGACGCCAGTAACAACCCGGCCTGCTGCCCGTCCAAGTGAGTCCCTCCCCTATGTCGGCGTCCTCGCCGTCAACACATAGAATGCGCTAACGACTCAATCTACCCCCTCCCCAGCGCTGTATGCACCGGCACCGCGCCAGCAAGCTTCGTGACCCCCGGCCCGGCCGCCACCACGGCCGTCTCCTACGTGCCGAACGTCTTCTTTTCCTTCCCCTACATCGCCACCTCCTTCGCCAACCCGGGCCATTGCTCGGCGGCCGTCAGCCAATGCAGCGCCAACCACGCGGCCTGTACCTCGCAGCTGGCAGCCCAGGACGGTTCAGGGGGCGGATACGCCGTCACCGTCGTGGTTCCGGGAGGGGGTGGGACGACGGTGGCCGCGGCCGGGGGTATCAGTGTCGCAGCCGCGGCCGCTACCAGTATTTGTAAGGCCATCATCCTTGTCTTGTCTTTTTCCGGGGACTTAAGTTCTCGGGTGCAGTGACCAGCTTGCTTACTCTTTGTGGCGTACAGGCAACAGCTTGTCCAGCGCGGCCTGCGGCGGTCTCCAGCCCAGCATGTGCACCATGTCTGGCACGACCGCCGCCGGCTTCTACTTTGGCACGGGCGGGGGCAATGCGGCAGCCAGACCGACGGCAGCGGCCGCGTGCGCCGGGTTAGTTGGCGCCGTTGCCGTTGGGGTTGCAGGGCTAGGCATCCTATGAGCAGCACAGGGGGGCTTGGGAGACTTGACCGGCCTGTTGGGTGGCTCGCTTTTTTCCCCTTGGGCGTTTTGGGGTTGGGTTTGCGGTCGGCCTGGCGGGCGGGACAGCAAGCGTGCCGTCTTCTTTTCTTCTTTCATGGCGTATATATCCGAGCCACCTGTCCTCACGAAATCACGAATGAATGACCCGATACCCATGCTCCGCGCTTCATTGTCAGGCAAAGTTTGCATGTTTACTGTTGCGCGTGACTACGATTCCCGGGCATATTGAGCTCTAGCTGACCCTCGATATCTTGTTAATTACCCGTTACAGTATTTGACCCTTTTCCTTTTGATCCTTCTAAGTATCCCGCTTGTGTACACAGCTATATCTGCCACTCGCCCGCCGACAGTAAAGAAAATCCCAATACCAGCCGTTAATACCCCTATTTTATGCGCCGTCGCTAAACGTCCAAGAAAATCAAACCCAAGATACAAACATCAGCCAGATACGTAAGCAGGTCTGCAACCGTTACTTCGGTAAATCCAAGAGTAAAACACACAAGATATAAAAAAGTGGGGTGGTGGTGATTGGGACTGCGTGCAGGGCGTTCCTGGGAACGGTGGGAAACCAGCGGTTCGTCGGGTTGTCTATCGTCTCTCGTCCACCACCTCGGCAGAACTGCCTAAAAGGTCGACTTCGCGGTCAACTCTGTTAATGCTGCCTTGGTTGACAAACCCGTAGCCGGCGGGCGTCCCGCCGTTGGAGTCTTGCAAGTCAACCTGGATGAACTCGTCTGTGAGTCCCGCCGACGAGCCGGAGAGTGTTTGCTGTGAAGGAGTCCGCTCAAACGGCAATCGCGAAGGTGTGGCCGCAGATGGAGCTAAATTCTCTGGCCGACTTGGCTCAGGCTCTGACTTCTGCGAGTTGGTCCACGAATTCCGTTTGGAGCTCTTCCGGGGAACATCCGGAACTCGTAGATCGCCATCCACATCAGGGTGTGGAGATTCGCCAGTCCCCTTGGCAGCCTTTTCTGCGGCGACAGCCGGGGGTGTGCTTGGGGTGTCAAAGCCGTCCGCGCTATCTTCCCGAGATCTTCCGCTGTTGAGTGGTTCGCGCTCCGGCGATGTTATGTGCGAGGCGCGGCCGCCCTTGTTCCCGTGCCCCTCGTCCTCTTCATCTGACTCGATAGGCCCGTTCCGCAGCACACCCATCGCGACCGGTATCCCTTCCGGGGGAGGCTCATCCTCGAAATCACCGGCCCCGGCCCGCATAGCAGGTGGCATCCGTGAGCTCCTGACCACCTCAAATCCTTTCCCTTTGTCCTTGCCTTTCTTCCCAAACATACCCCAGAACCACCCCGTAGCAGATGCCACCGGCCTGGTTGGGTCAGCGGGACCAGTCCTCAGCTTCCGGTTGGGCGCGTCCGAGTTCAGCCGCTCGCCTCTGACCCCGTAGTAGAAATCCACTTCACGGGTTGCGTAGTCGGCTCGTGGGGCGAAAGGAACTGTATAGGGTGCGGGCGTCGCATCCCTGGATATCTGGGCCCCGATCTCGGCAGGGTCTCCGAGCGTGCCGGTCCCCGCCTGGCTGAGGCGTTTCTGGGGCCATTCGCTGGTTCGCCACGGCCCTGCCGTATTGGAAGAGGGCGAAGACGGCGTCTCCAGAGTCGGGCGCCGCTGCCTCGGGGGGCGGTAATAGGGATCTGGCGTCTGCATACCAAAGGGGCCATGGTGGCGAAGTACCTGTTTAGGTGACGGCAGGTAGGAAAAGGTGCTCGCCTCACCCGGGGTAGTCGGGGTGAAGGAGCTTGCGCCGCTATCGAAATTGCGGGCTGGGGTATCGAGGCTGAGGCTGTCCAAAACAGACGAGCTTCTTTGGCGACGATGCATCAACATGCCGATGCTCCCGGCCGATTCGCTCCGGACACGGCCGCTGGGCATAATATATCCAGCTTTGGATACCTCGTCGGAATCAAGCATTGCCGAGCTAGACAGCTGGCTATGCCGGGATGGGCCATTCTCCCGCCGAGACATGCGTCGCGACAGTTGGCGCATCCCAAAGATCTTGGACAGAGCACCCCTCGACTGTCCGCGGATGTCGTCGCCACCGGCTCCAAGCATCCGGGCGAGAACCTCAACCATGGTCTGGACGGCGTTGAGGAGGAAGCCAAGTACGAGCACGCCGGCGTGGGTGACGAGGATTGCGTAGCCGATCCAACCTTTGGGCCCGTCCGTCACTCCAAGAGACGGGACAAAGGCGACCATCAGGAGGACGGTGATGAGGCGAAGCGCAGAAAAGAGGGTGTGGTAGGCGTTCATGGACGTGGGAGAGTGGAAGGGCCGGAAGGCGTGCAGCGTTAGGATCTGAATCACCTCGCAAATTGCGAGGAGGACCACCTGGGCAACACCAGCAGGCTGGACAGCCCCAATAGCGATGCCGCGAACAAAGGTGAGAAGGACCGGGATCAGCGTAAAGGCCGCGGCTTCGTCCGAATACGTGTTGTAAAGAGGCCCGTAGAGGAGGAGCGTCGGAAGGTCGTCGAACAAGAACGCCCTCGGTTTCGTGGTTGCGATGAGGTAGAGGAGCCAAGCCGCAAAGCCGATGATGAGGATCAGTGTAACGACGGCCAAGACGACGGCGTACGCCGGCGAACCGCTGGCAACGACTAGCTGGAAAGTCGACAAGGCTACAATCGGCAGCAGGAAATAGTTGAAAACTATCCTGATGACATTGCCGAGAGTGAAAGGAATGTTCTTGGCGCGGAGATCCTCCTCGGGTATCTTCTTCACGAAGCGGTAGAGCCACTGGGCAAAGAAGCCAGCCTGAAGAAGCACGATCATGCCGGCGATGATGACGAGGAGCCATACCATCATGCCGGCCCAAATGTCGTCGACGTTGCCCATACCGACCAGCTGGGCAAGCTTCTGCAGGCCGTAAATACCGTCCGTGACGTAAATGCCATCCCGCACACTGACCCACCCCGGGTCCTTGCTCACGAAGCTCTGGTTGAACATCAGGGCTGCCCATGACCCCTGACTGACAATGGGTTGGTAGAAGCCCGGGTAGTTCAGAGTGAGGCCCCCGGTGAGGACGACAAACTGAATGTACTGCAGACAATCCCCAAAGCCAGGCGTGACGAGGCGAAGAAGGTCGGGGTCGCGGCCGTAGTTGGAGCTCCAGTGGAAAATGTCGGCGGCTCCCCATGGGCTGAAAATGCCGGCGAAGACGGTGGCGGCGCCCACAAACAGCAAGACCAGCAGAGGCAGGAATTTGAGCAGCCAAGCCAAGTCCCCCAAATCGGGCGTCACGGCGGCCGAGACACACCCAATGTTGGTGCCCTTTGCGTCTCCATAGATGATGATGAAAGTGGCCGTCAAGGAGGTGAAGGCATAGGACGAGTAGAAGTCGTTGCTGAGGGTCACGGACGGCAGGACGTACGGAAGAGAACTATGCATCCGCAGGTGGTCAGCATCTACTCTCTGCAAGCATCAGGTCTGGCCAGCCGGTTCAACCGAGGGGCAATACGGCAGTAGAGACAGCAAACTTACGTGGAGTTGTCATCGACGAAGACCGGCCCAAGCGGGCACGAGGCATTCACTAGCGATGTGTTGCAGAAGTTTGTATTATCGCTCCAGGGCTCGTAGGTGAGGACGCCGATCTTGCTATGGAGCGTCGTGAGTTTGGGGTTTGGCACGTCCGGCTCGGGCTCATCTATGATCTTGCCGTCTGTCTTGGTCGGGTCCTTCCAGTGCGGGCTGTCCGACGGCGGCAGCACAACGTTGGTAGAGGCGCCCGTTACATTTCCCCACATGGTGACACGGAGTGTGTGCTTGGGATCCGTCGCGTTGAACGAGGCGTCGACCCACCGAGGCACCCATTGCAGCGGCGTAGGCTGGTTGTTGATGTAGGACTCGGACAGGCAGTTTTCGAAGGGCACGGCGACGGCCGCAGCGGGACGGAGCACGGCGCTGGGCACGAACAGCAGCGAAGCGAGGGCAGCGAGGGCCGATGGCCGCGGCAGGTGGGAACGAAGGCGTTTCCTCTCGGCGGCATTGCTGGACGAAGCGGGGAATGATCCGGTCGGGCTGATCACGGACGGCGAGGGCGGGCGGCAGAGTGGATGACCGGAGGGCCGATGCCCACCGCGGCGATCGCTACGGTGGGCACCGCATGGCTCGGCTTCGGACTCGGGGAACGGCGAGGGAGGAGCATCGGCTGCCGGCATGATTGAATCGAGGCCGGGGCTGCCTGGTGAGTGCGTCGACGGCCGGCTGACTCGAGGCGTGGGCGGAACGGCCTGGGAGCGACAGTTGCTGCTACCTACTCCGGACAGGCCCGGGGCAGGAGGAACGAGCGGACGGAGCGACAGCACAAACGGCAGCGGCCTACGAGCTGTGCATCTTGGACGAAACTCCCCGGACCGCAGCGCCTTTTCGTAAGCTTGGCTAGCAGCACACGAAGGGCTCAATAACCCAGATGAGAACGCGAAGCGAGTGCAGGTGTTTGGGGCGGCCTCGATCTCCGTAAAACCGAAAAAAAGGCAGTGGAGGCAACCCTGGACGACGGGATGGATGGATGATGGATGGAGAAAGGCGGTCGGTGGCAGTGGACCCCCCATCGCCGCCTCCACTCGTCCACTGTGCGCAGCACCAAGCTGCTGATCAACGGTGGCCCACTTCAATCGCTGGTTGGCTGGATCGATGAGCTGCAGACTGCCCAGGTGCTGCTTGACGGCTGCAGAGGCGGCGCCAAGCCATGGATGACGTTTCGCTTCCTCAAGTGGGGACTTAAGCTGAAGAAGCTTTGACGGGCAGTCGCCCAAGCCCTGTGGCAGTTCCATCCCACGGCTCAACACGAGGGATCAGCGGAACACAACCTAACTAACCACCGTCCACCCGCAGCACGCTCTCGCCGTCATCACCTTGATAATACCCCGGAACCTACCGTTAATAGACACAGGACAGCATAACGTTATTGCCCGTCGATGCAGGATTCGATCTGCATCCATGCGAACTCGTGTCGACCCAACATCCCCAGTCACTGCAGTGGGGGGGCCGCTCGGTCGGGGGATTTCACTTGTCTTCAGCCTGTATCCGACTGACTCCCTGCCGAGATTCTTCCACTTGCGCCCGAATGGCCGGGCAAGCCTGTTGTTGATTCGAATGTTGGTGAATTCCATAGCAGGCTGCTACCAACAGATGCATAATACGAGCGCTAAGGTAAGGGGTTCGGCCAAGGCATCGAGCGAGTCCTCTCGTCGACCATCCACCCTGGACCGGTCTCTCATCAAGGCCACAGCATTTTAGTGTTCTCATACCACTCTCACGCAACCCGCGCGACGTGGCAGGCTAGAAAATGACTGTGCCGCCTGAGACTCTGCTAGGTTACTCCCATCTCCTCCTTCCCGAATCAACGTCCTCCGCGTCTGACGCTGTGCCTCTCTGTTATTCCTGCATTTCACCATGCCCGGGGCCAATTAGTCCGTATGAGTCGAGCCTCCTGTGCAAGACGTCTGCAACTGGTTAGCTACCAGGGTCGATCTTCGCCAGCCATTCCCAATACGAGTGCATGTGCAATGAGTTCGGCAAGACAAGAATAGTGAGCAGGCTGCCAATTCTCCGACACGCGCCTAACCAGCCTCCAGCAGATGCACTTCTGTTGCCGTTACAGCGGCATATCACATGCCGCTCAGGCCGATACGCCTGCTCCCTGGCCGATCCGTGCCAGCAGAGGCTCAACCAACCTGGCTGTGTCATGGGCCCCAATTCCGTCCTTGAAGGCACCTCTCAGCTCCCCGTCAACCAACCAAGTGTCGAATCGGGAGGCCCCGGTAAGCAGCTGTGCCAAACCGCCCGTATCAGCCGTCACCGTCAGCAACAGAGCGCATGTCTCGGAATCGCGCGGGATCGTCTCGAGGGGCAGCTGCTCTGTCTTCAGTCGCTTCGGCTTCTTCTGTACATTACTTTTCATGAGACGCTGCTGCTTGATGAGTCGTGCCCTTGGATCATCCATTAGCACGGTTGGCTGGGCTGTGCCCTCGTCCGACCTTCCCGGAAGATAGGCTCCTGTAGCGTTTTCACCGGCGTCCCTGGCTCTGTGATGTGGTAGAGGCCGGCGAGGTGGCGATGCCTGTCGAGCCGCCCTCCTGCGATCGCGCTCTCCCCTGGGAGGGCTCGTCATGATGATGAAGTCCGCATCCTCTAGGTCCGCTCGACGCGTCAGTCCCGAGCTTTTCGTGCGCTGGTCCCGCCGAGAAGGCTCAGAAAACTGCTGGCCGAGACTGAGGTCATGATGGTCACGACGTCTTTGCCGCCTGTTGTTTCCATCAAACGATATCTGGGACTGGACTAGGCGGCCTGATCCTGCTGCGTCTTGTGGGCGGCGACGCTCCCTTGGACCACCCCTGTCGTGGTCATATTCATGCGGAGAAGAAGTTGGTAGACTTTGAAGTGCGTGGTTACGGCGAGGCCGGTCGTGCGGGTTTGGCGGCCGAGCAGAACGAGCAGTCGCTCTCTGATGCCTGTGCCCAAAGACGTCTTGTAGACGCCTGCCCTGCGATGCCGGATTTTCAAGTCCACCATGGCGGCCAAGTCGGCGTTCCAGTCCTTCTCCTGGGCGCCGTTCTTCCGTAGTTGGCAGTGAGCTCCCCTCGGGGGGGTTCGTGGCACCGGGCTCTGGCGGCCAAAGTTGAGTCCCCTTATGGAGCTCCTGCACATGTCTTTCCGGTAGCGGTTCATTGTTTCGGTTTATGCCGGTTAGTTTGGCGATGGACCAGGGATTCAATCCCTCCTTTGAGGATGGTCCACTGCGGTCTTCATCGACCTCGTTCTCGCTTTGGTGTTGTATTTCTTGTTCGGTGTGACCATTGCCTTCATCATCAGCCTCATCGTCGCTCATACCATCAAGTCCCGAGGACATGTCAACCCTCCATGAAGGACCGGTAGACTTGGGATGTCAGTAAAATTCGGTCGTGCGTATCTGGGGGTCTTCTTACCAGCGAGGACAAACATTGGCCCGGAACCTCGGGGACCACCTCAGTGGATGCTTCAACATCTGCTATTGCACTGGTTACGGGGGCCTGGGCGGGGTGTCCAGGTTCGGTGGCGGAATAGACGAATGAAAGGAACAACTCAAACTGATCGATGATGCGATGTTCCTCCTTGAAGAGTACATCTTCTTTGGTCGGCTCAATGTTGGCATCGTAGCTGCTCGGGGGGCACCGGATGTTCAGCCTGATGAAGGGGTCCTTCAAGTTGGGCGTGGCGTCCGAGTGAGCCCGGGCGAAGTGGTCTCCGATGCGCCTCTTGAAGATGGAGATCAGTTTCTTGGCCGTTCCTCGTGCTGTCGAGACTGGGCGAGCGTCCACAGAGAGGAAAGCACCTCTGGCAATCTTCTGGCGGTCGGCTGCAGGTTTCGGGAAAAGCGCCTCAAAGATTGTGCCCGTCTCTTCCTCGGGTGGGGAGTTGGGATCGTTCTGGGCGTTCGAAGCTCCGTCGTCTTCTTGAGACCCCTCGATTGGGAATATCTCGAATGCGCACTGAGACGCCAGTTCAGCGCCGAAAAGCTGCATGGCCGCTTCCTTGACACCACCGTTTGCGGCCGGGGCGTAAGACCACGACAGATTGGGGGTCTTCAGGACTGTGAATCGCAGCTTTACAGAGGGTCTCGCAAATGCATAGGACTGCAAAAGGTCCTTCATCCTCGCCAAACTCTTTGGCGCTTCCTTGGTGGCAACCTGTAGCCTAACAGGCAAGTGTGAGAACAAGCCGGCCACGCAGACGGTGGTGCCAATTGGAGCGCCAGCATGGCGCTGGGCGCCAACGCCGCCCCCTTTCGCAAGAGAGATGACGGTCGCGACATGCTCAGTCGACACTCGAGTCGTGAGAGTAACGTTTGCTAAGGCATTGGCACTCGCCAACGCAACGCCACGGAACCCCAGCGTTTTCCCTCCCAGAGTGCCGAGTTCGTCGAAAGACTCAAGCTTGCTTGTGTGGCCGGGGCGGCCAAGACGGTCGAAATCATCAGGGCTGATACCGTGGCCGTTATCTCTAACCTCAATCTTGTCAACCGTGTTGGGAGAGACTAGCACATCGATCGAGGTGGCTTTCGCGTCAAGGGCGTTGTCCAGCAGCTCCTTGAGCAGGAGCACGGGGCTAGTGATGACAAGAGTAGAACCCAGGCGGCGGACCGTGTCTTCGGACAAAGGTGAAATTGGCATCCTGGGATAACGCAGTGTAGGGATGGTCTGAGGATAGTCTGAGGATAGTCAGAAAGGGGGTTCGGAGTACTGGTTCAGGAACGTATCCTGCAATCACCATGGCAAGAAGTCGTAGGAGATGTTAGTGATATTTGATGGCAGAGGTTCAGTTTAGTGGGAAAACGCCTAAGTTGGAATAGTGAGCGTCGGGAGGAAATTTCAATGCCTCCACAGCCAGGCATCGCCCGCGTCGCAAGGAAGGAGAGGGAAGAAGGAAGGAGCTGTTGACATTGACCGTTCCAGGTCCACTCCGAGTCCCTGCTTCAAGTTGTTTATTTGTTAGCGCGCTTTCTCTGGCTACTTTACAAAACCAAAAGAAAGGAAAAAATATGAAAAGTGAAAAGAGAACAGGATAGTTACCTGAGAGGACTTCGAAGCCTAACTTCTTTTTCTATCTTACCCCTTACTCCCGGGCCAGGAAATCGATGAAATCTTGGGGGACGACTGAGGGTGTGTTGGACTTGGAACCTGGATCTGACTAAGCAGCCTAGAACCTGGAGAAGTGGGGCCAGCTGCCCCTCCATGCATGCCCCTCCTCACCCTCAGCTCTTCCGAAACCTCCCTGGAGCTCATGCAGCCTCGAAAAACAGTGACCGCTCAATCGAGTCCCCGACTGCCCAACCCAGTTCTATTCGGAAAGCTCCATATCCAGTTCCCATCCACGTCCTCTCCCAACGCCCGAGCAAAATGCACAACAAGGGCCCGGCCCCGCAGCACCACGACGGCAGCAACCTGCGCGTTGGCATCGTCCACGCGCGCTGGAATGACACCATCATCGATCCGCTGCTCGCCGGCGCGAAGGCCAAGCTGCAAGAGTGCGGCGTGAAGGAGTCGAACATCGTGGTGCAGACGGTCCCGGGCTCGTGGGAGCTGCCAATTGCCGTCCAACGGTACGCTGACCTATCCCAACTCTGCTCCCCTTCCCGCCCATCCGCATGCCAACAAACTACTACGTCTTGCGTCGTTGTTTGTTATTTTTTATTATCTCAACCTTCCAACCTGGATGGAACTACCGTTCGCTAACAATTCGTCCTCGTGGCCCCGTCGACAGCCTCTACGCGGCCTCGCAAGTGCAATCCTCGTCAGCCGGCAGCGGCGGCTCGGCAGGAGACCTGCTGGGCAGCTCTACAGCCGACCTGGCATCCCTGCCCACGGCGTCCTCATCGACGGGGCCGTTCGACGCCATCATTGCCATTGGCGTGCTGATCAAGGGCGAGACGATGCATTTCGAGTACATCGCCGGGAGCGTCTCGGACGGCTTGATGCGCGTGTCTCTGGACACGGGCGTGCCCGTCATCTTTGGCGTTCTCACCGTCCTGACTGACGAGCAGGCCAAGGCTCGGGCCGGTCTCATTGAGGGGAGCCACAACCACGGCGAGGACTGGGGTCTCGCGGCCGTTGAGATGGGAGTGAAACGGAAGGCCTGGGCTGCCGGGACCATTGAATAGAGACGCCCTTTCACCGGCATGTGTTTGTGTACTTGGGCCCTCTTCGGGCTCGTGATCCAGCGTCGAGGGGTCTAGCGGGTCGCTTTTTGTATATTGGTATTACCAGATTAGCGCATCAAAATGCTAAGTCTACCATGAATCCTCCGCGCAGACCAGACAAGACAGGGGGCCCAGGCCAGTTTCTATCTGCCAACGTTGGAATCCTTCTTCCATTTCACTCGACCCAAACCCCGACAAGCAGAAACGGGAGAATATACAATGCAAGCACCTCGCCCTGGCGTATTCAACGAATGCCACTATTCAAGGCCCCAACGTTTCACCCCCCGACACCCAACCAACCCTCATGCCCAGTACCAGGACTCATTCGCCACCCAACATCCTTTCAGCTAATGAATGCACCAATATCGTCGCCGATGGATTTCTTAGCCCTCCACAGCGACTTCTTCTTCTCACGCTTCGCCTTCATAGCCTCCCACCCTTCTTCGTCATCGTCATCCGACGCGCTGCCAGACCTGGTCACCGAGATGCTGGGCTGCGGGATGGCACCGGACATGGTTGAGGATTTCCGCAGGTGGCTCGTTGAGGCGGCCACCGGCACGTGCGAGACAGGACGGTACCGACCCGGAAGACCGATGTTGCTGCGCTCTGAGGGGGCGATGGACGGGGCATAGCCGCCGCCTTGTATGCGAATCGAAGGTGCAAACCCAGCGGGCTGCGTCGGCTGGATCCACGACGCGGAACTGGGCTGGACCATGCTCATGGTGCGCATTTGCGCCTCGCCTCGGCCATACGGCAAATCGAGCATCGAGTCGTTACCGACGAACGAATGCCGCATATCGGGGCCCCCAAAACCCGGCGTTAGGCCGCCGCCCATGGCGTTCAGGTTCCCGACCGACGGCGATGTCAGAGGTCCGCCAGCCATGGCTGGAGGATTGCCATTCTGGCTGGCCACCATTTGCATAAATTGCATCTGCATCTGCATGAACTGCTGCATCTGCTGCGTCATGTTGATCTGCGCCTGGTCGCCTGGCGAGAGCATCGGGGGGGTCGGGTTGGCCTGGTACATCATGTGGGCAGGGATACCGGCGACGGGATCGAAACCAGACGCTCCGGGCATCGGGCCGGGGCCGTCCAGATGCGGGCTGCCTCTCCTCATCGCGCGGTTGCGCTCCTCGTTGGCAATCACTCCGATGAGACCGCCGGGAGGGACTGGGGTGGTAGGTTGTCCCGGGGCAGGAGCGCCGCCGCCGAGGGCGATGCTCTCCCGCACCGGATTGCGGACGAGGCCGGCGCCAACGAAGGGGTCCTTGGGGAGGTTTCTCGCGAATGCAGGAAGACGCGGGTTTCCCGCCCCCTGAGCATCCCCTACCACCGATATTGGCCGTTGATAGCTCGGCTGCTGCGAAGCCCGCAAGTTAGGGTTCGATCCCATGGTGCTCAAGCGGTTTGGCGGGCGGTTCTTAGCCGGGAAGCCGTGTGCGGCGAGGATGGCTAAAGGGATTTCCTCGTCTTCGTCCGAGTTCTCGGACGTATTGGCCGCGCCTGGACCAGCCACGGAAGCTGCGTTTGGCAGATTCGGGGTGCTGAAGGACATCTGCAGGCTCGGTCTGGAGGACGGCACGCTGCCAGCGGACTCTCCTGTCACCTTCATCATCTGTTGCCGGTACACGGACATGTGGGCCTCTTGCTTCTGTCGCTGTTTCGCCTGCTGCTTCGCCTTCTCCGCATCGTCCTCGTCGTCCTCGTAGTTATCATCGTCGTCGTCGTCCTCGCCGGTCTTGCCACCAGGCGCGCCCATTATCTCGCGCTCCCTATCTTGACGCTCCTTGTCCTTCCGGTACCGTTCAAACTCGGCGGGGGTCATGACCTTGTGGCTTCCAGGCGGGCCATTGGGCGTTCTAGCAGTAGAATAGCGGCCGCCGTACTTGGAATACGCGGGGTTTGAGTCGAAGAGACTGTCGCCTTCACCATCCAGGTTGCCGCTGTCATCCCTGCGGTATCTAGTAACCGACGGGGAGTTTGAGTTGGCTGTCCCAGTCATGAATTTGGACACGGTAGACAACGAATCCCTGAGCAGTTTTGCTTCCTCGTCCTCGGCGTCCTCCTCCGAATTGACCCTCTGGGGTGCAAGCAAGGGCCTCCTTGGTCCTACTTCGGGTGAAGTCCCCGGTCGTTGCCGTTCGTGGAGGGGCGACGTGTGGCGCGGAACCGGAGGCGGGGCGTTGTTCTTGAGGGTGGGCGATAGGGCGGGGCTAGACGGGGCAATCAGCTGGTCGTTAGAATGCTGGCTGCTCCACGAGTGCGCAGGAGCTTCGACCTTGGTCGTCGTATCGATCTGAATCGGTGTCGGCTGAATCGGTCGTGCGGCTGTGAGGGATCGAGGAGCGGGCATCTGCCCCGGGTACTGGTCGTTTCTCAGAGTCGCCACACTGGCGCGTTTGTCGTTCCCCAGCAGCATGTTGCCAAAATCCCCGCCCAAATCCAAGCTGAAGTCACTATCCACCCTCGGAGGAGTCACCGTGGTCGTGGTCGAGGAAGTGGGCGCTCGTGGGCGTCCATTCGCAGGAGTTTGCATCCCCGTGGCGACAGGGCTCGATGGCGGCGACTCCTCTATCGTGGGCGGCGCGGGCAGCTGTTTCTTTTGTCCACCGAACGAAAACGTACGCCCGGCAGCTTTCAGGAACCCTTCCGAGGAGGATTTCGGGATCGGGGGCACCGGGATGTCCATCGGCGGCTTCCTCTGCGCGGCGCGCCATTCATCGGAAACTCCCGTGTCGGCAGAAGACGGGGCGGTGGAGGCATTGCTGTGGCGCGACGAGTTATCAGTCAGGGTTGTCTTGGTTGTGTTTGAAGAGCCGCTGCCACTGGAGCCAATCAGCAAGAAACACCCCCAAAAACGGTCACTCCCAGAAGGCAGGCCTCTACATACCGGTTTGATTTGAGGTCGGCAAAGATGTTGTCGTCGACCGTCACATCGGACCCAGTCGACTTGTGGAGCGAATGGGTCATGGTCGTGAGTTTCACGCCGCCGTCGAAAGGCTTGGCTCCAACCACCTCGGTGCGCTCTAGAACGCGAAACGACGGACCCGTTACCGCGGCATTTTCTAGATTGTCGGCGGTCGACTTCCGCCTGCCGAACGCGACTGAAAACCTAGGCATGTAGACCACTGGCGGGCCAGGCTACCGCCGGGAGAGAGAATCGGCGAGAACCGGCCAGACGGATCGGCGTAGTGGGTGCGGCGCAAAAGGCTGTCTGTCGTCGGGCGAGACAACGGTCGGGCGCGGCTAGGGGGATGGGCCGCGGTTGTTTATATGTCCCTTACTCAGGGGCAGTTTGCCTATGCAGGAGACAGTTGGTTAGCTGCATTGAACCGCCATGGCATGACTGTAGGGTCCGGACAGAAAGTGGGGTAGCGGTGTGCCGGTGACAAGATGAGATGTCAGATTAACATTCCACATTCCAGTTTGTCCGACTGGCCTAGGGAATATGGATCGGGGAAGAAAACACGACAAAAGGAGGCTGGCGCGAAGGCGGGAAGGCAATTCGGTCGGCTTGCACGAAGCCAGATCCGGCGATCTCGTCTGCGGGTCTCCTCCTCCCAGGTTGACCAGGGGGGATTGTTGACAAGCTGGGAATTATTGCGCCTGTCGTTCTCCGCTGAGGGCCAGAACATGAAAGCCAAATCCAGACGCACGATGGCGAGGAAGCAAGAGGCTCTTTGCCGCCGAGGGGATGGGGCAGCCCAAGTGGTGGGGGGGGAGGCGGGTTGGCACTTACGGGTCCAGGAACCCGGTGGAGGCGAAGGCAGCCGGGGATTTGAGCTGAGCAGAAGAAGCCCAAGCGACAAGTCGATACCTGTGTATAACGAGGCTCGCCGTCGTCGGCTCGTTGTAGCGAAAAGTCGAGGTAACGATGCACAAAACAGCGGCGAAACCACGCTACGAAGCAGAGTGATCCGGCGCTGTGGAAAATCGCCGAAAGGAGCGGTCGTGTATTAAGGTGCGACGGACCCAGCACAACGGGGAGACGAGATCCAAGGAAAGCGGGATCGGGCTTGTGACAGACACAGGCAAACGGGCCGGCGAGACGAAGCCGTGATGTGATGTTTGGGGAAGATGGGAAGCGATGACGACGGCGCTGGCAACTGGCGATGGGGAGGAACAACCAAAGGCGGCGGCGAGGACCAACACAATTCGGAATCAGCAGGAGGGAAGAAGGAGGCGGTTGGCCAAGAATTATTTTTATTTTCTTGGCTCAGCGTCGCACTGGCACTATTGGGACGGGGAGTGGGGAGCCAGAAAGGCGCTACCGGCGAGAATGGCGGGCTCTCGTTGGCGGGCCCACCCTGCCTTCTCGGGCCTCCGTTCCCCTGTCGACCCAGGACCCTCCATCGGCGGCTGCCCGGGCAGCACAGAGCGGGCACAGCAAAAAGCCACGGCAACGGAGCGAGGCTCGGCACGCCACCTGCTGCAACCGAGAGTTACGAGACACGAATGCCTGCTGAGGAATGTGTCGTCTTGTCCGTATTGATGGCCTCCGGGCTGCTGCGGGCCCCACGCGGGAAGGAAAAGAGGGCACCCGGGCAACCTGGAGAATGTAAAGAAAACCGGAAGTGGTCTCTTCTGCAACCAGGGGCAAGCCCAGTCGCCGGCCTGGGCAACGCACTGGATCGCCAAGGATCGCCCGTTCCTGGCCGACGCGTCCGGACTTTTGGGGCTTTTTCTGCAGGTCAAGATAAGTTCACTATTGGTACTGTGCAGTCGCCAGTCTGGGCCCGCAGCACGGATCTAGATTTGTTGCATGCAGGTCCAGCGGCCCGGCCTCGCGGAGGATTAGCCGGTGAAGCTAGTAGTCGGTAGGTTGCCTTCTTCTGAAGGGAGGTGAAAAGCTCGCCGGACGGCGCGCAAGGGTTCGGATTGAGAGCCAACCTGGAATCCTTCAAAAGCTCGGGAAGCTGGAAGCTGACAGGCAGAGAATCGGCTCAGCTCAAACCAGGAACGCTACGGGCCCAGATCGGGAAGATCCCCGGCAGCCGCTGATCTTGGCCCACCTCCAAAACAAGCCTCCCCGCCATTGCCCGTCCCTGCAGCAGCGTGGGCTTCGAGCTTGCTGCCGACCCATGTGTCGCGATCGACTTGCCAGCCGTTGACGTTCTCATGCCCCGATGCCTTGCTTTGCCGCAGGCCATTATTGGCTCTTGCAGCAAGCCCGGCTTGGGGTAGCAGCAGAACAGGCCCTGCCGCAAGCACTCTTCTGATAACGTTAAGGATTCCGTCCAAGTTGCAACAGGGTGAGATGGGCCGCGGGGGATTCGTCAGATCCCCCAACGGCGAAACACAGCCGTGTGTTTTTGGACTTGAAGAGTTGCACAACCAGCGTTCGGCATGGGATCGCCGCGTCGGAAAGAGATGACGTGGAATGGACGGGGTTTAGTAAAGGTACCGAGCGCCAGCCAGATTGGGCCAGGCAAAGACACTCCAAGGGTGCGAATGATGCGGTGGCGGTCGAATGCACCACCACAAGGCCAGGGCATGCCCGAAAAGGGGGTCGAGGAGCAGGGAGTACCACCGCAGGAGACCGTCAGCTTCATCCAAAAAGCCCAAAGGAAGCCCAACGTGCCGTTTTGTCTCGATCCTCGGCCGTGCTGGCCTGAGTCTCCCGGTCGGGTGGATTGGATGCTCGGACAAGGCCGAGTCCGGTGGCATTTTGGAGCTGTTTCACACACAACTGAACAAGCAACCAACTGACAGGAGTTATCCGTACCTTACATACCGACACAGTAACAAAAGCAGTAACGAAGGCATGCACTGCGTTTGCTCCACGGCGACCCGAGCTCGTATACTGTCGGGGTAAACGGACAGTCCCCGTATGTCCCCTGGACGTGTGGACCGATTTCCGCTCACCAGCCAGCCCACGGCCCGTTTTGTGAAAAATGCCAGTCCTGATAGGCCCTCGTAATGGCAGGCAACGCAAGGCACCGTTCTTTGCGACACAGTCTCGGTCCAGGAAAAGTGGGCGGGCAGCTGTGCCAGATGCCTCTCCTTTGGTGGTGGTTGGATGGATCCGAGTCTCTACCTAGGTACTATGTAACACTCGGCAGTCGCTCGCGAGGACGGATCGCGCGACCGGTGGAACTTGGGCGCCATGGGCTCGAATAGCAGAGCCTGATTGGGTCAATGGCCAACTGGGATTGAAGCTTTCCGGCGCTCCCTGCTGCCAAGTCGGGACCGGCGTTAGAACGACCTCCCTTGATATCCGTACATCGGTGGCTACCTAGGTACACAGTACACCGTGAGGTAACCACAGCATGCTCAATGCAGCCTGTGTCGAGGGCAGTCAGGCTTCCTGCGTGGAAAGCTCGCCAAGGCAAGCATCCGATCCGGGAGCCGAAACCGAAGCCATGGCCAAAAAAGGGGGCCCGGTGAGGAGAGCGACACCAGGGCAATTGTCCGTGCAGCGGCTGTCAATCAATTGCATCTCCGTTCCCGTTCTGGCCTGGCCTGGAGCCATGACATCAATCGACAGTTTCCGGCAGGCATCCTGGCGATGCCGCCTGGGCGCCGGCAGCACATCCCCTGTCCAGTTGGTTGGTTGACTGGTGGGTAGTAATGGAAAGCAGTTGGCGGTGGGAAGGAGCCGGCAGTGCTGTTTCAACGCGCGCCGTTTCGAAACACCAAGAGAGGGTCCAGGGGCCGGCGTGGTGTTTGCGGCGAGTGCGGGTGGCGGGGAGGGCGAGGAGGGGGCCCGGGAGGCGGCCGAAGCGGAGCCGTGCCGGGGCCCAGCACCTCTGGAACATCCATTCAGTTCATCCATGATGCAACTGCACGCTGCGCTGCGCTGCACTGCCCGAGCCCGCCACCCTTGCGTCCGCCTCGTCTCGTCTCGAGTTGACAGGACACGGCCTGGCCGAGTCGCACCACGGGACCCTGACTCGGGGAAGTGGGAGCCGGCGCGAATTTGTGCTGGGACTACACAGTAGACCCGGCGGGCGACGACATCGGCAACGGCACCGGCGACGCCAGGCTTGCACTTCAAAGGACCTGACGTCTCTCTGTGGTGCAACTCTTGGGAAGGTACCTTCATTATTTCGTATTTGGAGTTGAAGCTGCGAACCGCGGTCGGATCATAATAGCAGAGCTGGGAGGCGGCAACAAGAACTTTCTTCGACTTGGCATGCTGAGGTAGGACGCGACGGCCGGCCTCGGATTTTGACTCCCAAGTGCCCGCCATGAGTTCGCCAACGACGCCGCGCGCCCCGCGGAACCGGGGCGCCTTCCTCCTCCTCCAGGACGAGCCGCCGCTCGCGCCCATCGGCCACGGCGTGCTGGCGTCTTTGATCCGGCACCGCGGGCGCGAGGAGGAGGAGGCCCTCGCCGGCGACGGCCCCGAAGACGACCCGGCTCGCCGCGATGAGCGCCGCATGAGCGCCATCCTCAACAGCGCCAACATCCGCAGCATGCGCCTGATCGGGAACAGCAACCCCCGCTACCGCTGGGAGCGCTACTGGAAGACCGACGTCGAGCTGGCCGTGATGCCCAAGGACATGTTCGTTGACCCTCCCGCTCCCGCGCCCACCGGTGTCTCTAGAGATGCTGATCTCTCTCTGTAGCCGCAAGTACCACGAGCGCATCAACTACTTGGTCCAGCAGTATCTGTACATCGACAGGCTGCTCGACTCGTCCCTCCCCCACGACCTGCTCAACGAGTACAACAACATGCCGGCGTCGGCCTTCCGCGGCGTCGAGGTCCCCGCCACCATCATGGAGACGTCGGCCGCGTCCCTCGGAGAACCCGCCCGCAAGGTGCTGCGGACGCCCAGAGCCATTTACAGCGCCAACGAGACCACCCCTCTCTTCTCAGCCCGTGACGCCATCTCTTATGGCGGCGCTGTTGACGACCATGATGACGACGACGACGATCTCGAGACCGGCCATCTCAAGCCCGAGATCCCGTGGCTCGAAGACGACGTGGTCGACAGCGATGCGCCCATCGTCACCCTCGCCATCTACATCAACTTTGCCGCCAACGCTATCCTGCTGGCTGGAAAGTTCGCCGTCGTCATCTCGGTCCCGTCCGTCTCAGTGCTGGCCAGCTTGGTTGACGCCATGCTTGACTTTCTCTCCACCGTCATCGTCTGGGTCACCACCTGGCTGATCCGCAAGCAGGACCAGTACCGCTATCCCGTCGGCAGGCGGAGGCTTGAGCCGCTGGGCGTGCTGGTCTTCTCTGTCATCATGATTACTTCGTTCGTCCAGGTTGCCCTCGAGGCCATAGCGCGCCTTGCCTCGCCTGACCGCGAAGTCATCGAACTGTGAGTCGCCCAGGGCTTTACTTAGCCCGCTGTGACAACTTGCGTCTTGCCGTATGCTGACGGACTTGACAGCGGCATACCAGCCATCTCCATCATGCTCGGTACCATTGTTATCAAAGGATTGTGCTGGCTGTGGTGTCGCATGGTCAACAATTCAAGTGTTCAGGCGCTGTGAGTTTTCTTGCGCCCCCCTTTCCCCTGGCCTCTAAAACTAGATCAGGGACTAACCCGGCCACAGCGCCGCAGATGCAAGCACAGGTATGCGGGCAGGAGCGCCGGCCGATTCGGATCCCTCACAGTACCATCTGTCTCTTTAACTAACACCATCGTTGCACAGATGTCATCTTCAACGCCGGTTCCATAGCTTTCCCTATAAGTTTGTTCCCCCGACTCTTATCCCTCCAACCTGTGGAGTGCTGACACAGGAATCAATATAGTCGGTTTTTACGCTAGGGTATGGTGGCTCGATGCCCTGGGCGGTTTACTACTCTCTCTGGTTGTCATCTTCAACTGGTCCCAGACGTCGTTTGAACACATCAGGCACCTCTCCGGCTTCTCGGCCACAGCTGACCAAAGGAACATCCGTGAGCCCAGCTACCCTACTCCTCCGAATGGTCTTTCCAGCTCTTCTCTAACCACGCACAGTGCTCTACCTGACCATGCGATTTGCCAAAACCATCAAGCAAATCCAGGGCTTACAGGCCTACCACGCGGGCGACAAGTTGAACGTTGAAGTCGACATTGTGCTGGACGCCAGCACCCCGCTCAAGGACAGCCACGACTTGAGGTGAGACCTATTCGCACCCTCGCCACAGTCCTGCCCGTCAGAGTCCCAGAGAGCTGACGCAGCACAACAGTGAGAGCTTGCAATACGTCCTCGAGTCGGTCCCCATCGTTGACCGAGCCTTTGTGCACGTCGACTATGCGACGTACAATTTGCCAACTCACATGCAGCAGCAGACCAGCTAGGCAGTCTGTCCCTGTGGACTACGACGGCTGGTCTCCAGTTGAAAGCCTGCGGAGGCAACGACCCGGCTCTCGGCCACCATGGCTGGACTCGAGTTTGGGCCATGGCCGGGCTTTTCGTCGCTCCGTTTGCCGGATTGTGTATGGGACCATTCATGCAACGGCGACGGACAATCGGAGAGGCCTGCCTTGGTCCGACCATCGGTCTGGACGAGAGGGCAAAAAAAGATGTCCAAGAGAGAGAGAGAGAGGTCTCGGCCTTGTGCCTAGGTCGTGCTTTGATCCCACTTGGTTAACCGTATAGGCAAATAGCAATGCTGTGTGTAGTCTTGCGATTTGGGAAACTGCCAGCCAAACGGAGAAAATTGAAAATTATTATCTAGCTTCTATGGGATCCATGTATGAATATCCTCGCACAACTAGTCCATGAACACGCCATACCTCGCTCGTAAACAGCTGCTTGGCTGTCGGAAAATAAATTAAGCCCAGAGTTGAACCACACCACTTTAATACGGAATACCGTTTGTCAGGAGTTGGAACTGGTCATAAATGCCAGTCGAGTAGCTGCTGTAGCTCCGCTTAATGAGCCCCTTCATGAACTCGGCGGCCTCGCGCTCGCTCTTCTCCAGCACGAAGCGCTCCTTGAAGTGCTTGACGCTCTCGGGCTTGAAGCAGGGCAGGCCGCTGTCCATCATGAGCAGCACAATCTGCGAGAGCTTCTCGGTGTACTGCCGCGACGCCAAGAACGCCTTGACGCAGAGCTCCTCGAACCACTTGAAGGACTGGTGCTCCGCGCTGCCGCCCATCACGGCAACCATCTCCGAGGTGAGCTTGAAGGGCGCACGCTCAAACTTGATGCCGCCGGGGGCGATGTCGAAGCAGAAGCCAAAGTCGATGTGGAGAATGTGTCCGGCGTCGTCGATCATGATGTTGCCGTTGTGCCGGTCTTTGAACTGCAGGAGGAACGAGATGACAGAATACGCAGCCATGCTCTTGACAAAGTTGTTACGTGCCTGCTGGAACCGAAGCGAATCCTCGTTGCCGTACTTGGAGACGAAGTAATCGTAGAGCCCGTTGACGGCTTCGCGGCCCAGCATATCCCGAGAGATGGAGTTCGGGAGGACGTCGATGACACCACAGCCGGGAGCAGTCGCGGTAACGCGATAGGGAAACACGTAGACGTCCAGGCCGACGCTGTGAAAAATCCCGCGGAAGGCAGCAACCATCTGCAGAGCCAAAACGTCCTGGCGGCAGTCGTCGCCAACCTTGAAGATGGCCGACTGCCATACCTCGATCGTGTCCGCCTGGCCGTTGGTCTTGTCGTTGTTGCCCTTGCCGCCTTCCTCGAGCATCTCCTCGGCCTCTTCGACTCCGCCCCTGTTTTTCTTGATGCGGAACGTCGCCATGTAGGGAGCCTTGGCGTGGCTCTGCAGCGGTTTGCCCGACTTTCGGTCGATGCCAATGACCACGCCGTCGGGGTTGCTTGGCAGATACACGCCGACCTCGACTTTGATCTTTCGCAGCTCCTCCTCAATCTTTTGCTTCTTCTCGGGTTTCGACCGCTTGATCAGCGGCTTCAGTTTCCCCGAGATGCTCGTGACTTCATCAAAGAAGGCAAACTCGCGTTCGTAGAAATCCCGGTCGACATGGGAGAAGCTGTCGACCATGTGACCCATAACCTTGTCAAGAGTCGGTTTGATGGCATCGGGCTAATGGATTCCAGTGTCAGCATGACAAAGTGACTTGTGGACCTCAAAGAGATGCCTTACAATCTGCGAATCATCGTCTTTGTATGCGTTTGCCTTCATATTCCAGATGATCTGGTGTGCGAAGAGCTGCGAGAACTGGGCAGTTTCGAGAATATAGCGCTCGACATAGCCCAGGGCGTCGTATCGAAGTGTCTGGACGATCTGCGGCACATAGAAGAATGTCACGTCAACCGAGTGGCTCTCCAGTGCTCTCATAGCGTACTGCATCAGATACGGATGGTTTCGGTATGCCGGCAGGAAGAGCGTCACGGCAGTGATTGGGTTGACCGGGGCCCAAAATAGCAGGTACTAAGCGCACTGTCAGCGGGGGGAAACAGAAGAAAGTGCAGGGCCAGTGTCTATACCTTGAGCTGGAAGCTGACATCGTCGGGCAGGGCGCCATCAATAAGGATAGGTATTGCCTCCGGTTCCCCAGCAGCCTTGGCAGGGAAGTTTAGCAGCAACCACCGGACTTCCCTCTGCACTCGAGGGTACGGGAATCGGCTGGCCAAGTGCACGGCCAAGGATGGACTCTCTGCCCAGGCAGTCCGGATCAGGGGTTGGATTGCGGCCTGTAAGTATTTGCACGTGAGTAAAGTGGCCCAGGAATGGTTTGCGGGGCAAGAAACCATGCATACCTCAAATGGGCTCTCTTTTCCACCATGATGGAACGCTGACTGCGGCCTCGACGCATCGACCGGGCGGACCCAGACGTGTAGCCTCGAGTGCTCGCTTTCCAGCAGGAGGACAAGCAACTTCTCCTTGGGAGCCAGGGACTTGACTGGACCGACCGATTGCGCACCGATACTGACCGCCTCCCCCAGCGCCGCCATGACATCCTCAAGCAAGCGGATTTCAGTCCTGAGCTGAAGGATGTTGCTTCCGAAGGACCAGCGCGGTGTGGCATTAAACCAACCGAGACCTGCAGACAGTATCTGGTCCTTCAGACGGTATTGTGCAATGGCGCCCATTGTTGTGCTCGTGTTGAGCACCTTGAGGCCAAAGAGGATCACTTGGAATCGGATCTCTCGAGCCATCGGATGGGGCGTTGAGTTTTTGATTGCCTCCAGGGTCACGTCAAGGAGGCGGAGGAAGAAGTGGTGCGTGTCGGGGCTCCCCAGGCGGGTAGCATTGTAGTGGCTGCTCAGGAACTGCAGGAGACGAGAGTGCGGGGCCAGTAGGTTGTGCACGAGCTGCTTACGCTTTGCAAGAGCAGCATTGTCGCTGGGGGCAAACTCCTGCCTGAGGAAGAACGGGTCCGGGCTGGTGATGGAGGGACTGAAAAGCCCCTGTCGTCTTTGTACGCTGGACTCCCACCGAAGTACGATCTCGGCCAGGAGGCGGGGTTCCATCCTGGGGTTCTCGTTCATGACCCCGAGCCAGAGGGAGATGCCGAGCTTGATCGATTGCTTTGTAAACATGGCAAACGGTATGCTGACAAGGTAGTGGATGATGGAGCACTCGTCCTGCTCGCTTCGGCAAAGCAGGGCGGCAGCACGGCGGAGGATGTCCCTCACATCGGGGTGCGAGGTGGTCTTCCGGCTGAGGATGCGCTTCTCAATGTGGGCGAGAGCCGTGATGGCGTCGGCGCTCTCGCTATCGGGCGACGTGAGGAACGACGCCCTGCGGTCGATACGCATGAAGCTGGACCACTCTCTGCTCTGGTCGGGCAACGCTTCGGAGTACCGATATTCCTGCCGCGTCGTATACTGGGCCATGAAGTCGGAAGCCGTGTTTATGGGGCAGTCCCCAAGCATGTCAAGCGATGACAGTCTCTGGTCAGTTGATGGGATGGTTGAGCCGACCTCGACAGCGAATGACCTGCCGAGCGACATGTGGCCATAGCCGCTCTCCTCGTCAAATTCGGACAGGTAAGTTTGCAAGAGTCCTTTGACGTCTGCGGGGGCAATATTGATGGCCCTCGCCAGCCAGGCCTTGGCCTTCTTGTGTAGGCTCTCAAGGGTCAGCTGCCTGAACTGGTAGTCGTCCGAGAGTTCGACAACCACGTCTCCCCTGGAGGATTTGAACGTGGTCCTCGGCTCGTACCGGTCGGTCTCTGCTTCAAGGCAGCTGGACCACATCAACGAGAGAAGCTCGAGGAGGGTGAAGAGGGATGATCGCTGGCACAGAGCCGAAGGGATCGACTCCACCAGACGATCCGCGCAGCCGAATGCCGCCTGCTGCACTCGCTCTATCCGATGACAGCAGCTGCAGAATATCCTGGCAAGCTGGGCCGCCGCATACTGGGCGGAGAAAGTTGGGTTGGCGGCATTGACGGTCTTGTACAAGTACCGATCCATGACGGCATTCATGATGGCATCCATGGTGCGGCTCACCTCGCCTCGCCGCATGCTTGGCTCCAAGAAATACGTCAAGGCCTGGGTGCAGTCGCCGGCGTCGGCCCGCAGGCTCTCGACGAGGCAAGCAGCCTGGAGAAAGATGGTTTTGCGATAGCTGAGCCCCTTGATTTCGCTGCTTCGTGTAGGGACTAGTTCCGCGAGGAGCTTCTTTTGCAACGACTCCCGCTCGGAGCTCTCACCTCTACGGAGGATGGGGTTGAGGTCGATGTCGCTCTCATCTTGCTCCCCGCGGTTCTCGGAGACCAGAGGCGGGGAGTGGATGGCCATAATTCGCAGGTGCTTGAGGCTCTGCTTCCCGCGGTCGGTAGAGGGGGTGAAGCCGTGGACAACAATGTTGAACCACGCATCGCGGAGCATGGAGCGCGTATCGTCATCGGAGGACTCGTCGAAAGCTAGGGGGTTGGCAGACATAAAGACGGCGAGGGGCGGGAGCAGTTGAGCAATCTCTCGGGCAGCCAGCTCAACCTCGGATTCTTTGGCGTGGTGGCTCTGGCTGGCATGGGCGTCGCCTTGCGAGATGATGCTGTCAAGCAAATCTTCCAGGTAAACATCGAACAAGGGCGAGTCCCGCTGGATGTTGGCCGAGATGTGGTTTCGGGCTTTCAAGACCTAGGCCAGGATTAGCAAGGTGCTACTTGCATGGCTCGGAAAGCACTCTTGACAGGGACAAGCTTACCGCCTGCAGGATTCCATCCCTGTTTTCCACCACGGCATCGTGTGCGACGGCAGCATACCGCTTGAGGAGATAGCGAAACTCTGACTGGCCGCCACTAAGGGCCAGGGCGGCAGCACCAGTAATGATGCGGGTATCGAGCGGGCTACTCAGCTTGACGATCTTTTGCGCGAGCATTGACTGGGCAAGACCCGTAATCTTCTCGTCTCTCGAGGCGCCCGCGATCTCGCAAATGGCTTGTACCACGTTCCCCTGGACGATGGACGACTCTTCCTCGCCTGAGACTTGCAGCGAGATGGAGCTGCCAGTAGAGTGCCCGGCTCCGTAGACACGAGAGGGATCGTGGCCGTCGGCGGTTCCGTTGGTCAGGGGCCGGTCGTTTCCGGGACCCAAGACGTTGCCAAGGGTGTATAGCGTGGTGATGACGGCATCCTTGGAAAGCTTCTGCAGCACAAAGGCGAGGGATCTTGCGGCCACGGCAACCATCTGGCTCTTGACACCGCTCTGAACTATGAAGCGGGGGAGGAGCCGGCTGACGTTGATGGCGTACGATGGCGACACCCTGCACAGCAGTGCCATGGACTTGAGGACTACAGCGGCAAGTTCATCGTCGGCCATGCCTGCGGCATCGCCCAGAGCGTCCTCGAGCCAGGACATGAGGACTTCGCCGTCGGCGGCGTCGTCATTCAGGGTGCACGCATTGAGGTAGCTGATCAGGGCGCAGGCCTTGACAGAAAATGCCAGCCTCTGCTTGGCTGGCGACAGGCTGTCAAAGTCGGCACTCGACTCCAGGTAGTTCATCTGGTCAATGGCGACCGTGGCATACAGCTCGACCGAGCGGAAATCCGCCTCGGCGCTACGGGCGGTTAGAGGCCGCCGCAGGCCGCTCCCAGACATGATAATGTCAAGAACGTGAGACCCCCGCAGGGCGTCCTCTTCTGCGACCAGGAGGGACGTGGCAGCCACGAGCAACCTCATGAAGCTGCGCTGCAGGAGCATAGCCCCCAGCGGGCGGCCAATATCGTCGTAGTGGCGCACCCATCGTTTCCACTCTTTGATATGACGATCATGGGAGTGGGCATTCCGAATGGTGGAGAAGGCTGCCTCTACGGCAACGAGGAAAGGCTGCGAAAGAAGGTCCCGTACACGCATCACCAGGCCAAGACGGCCCCCTGACTTCCAGAAATCTGCCTGGGCACAAGCAGCATCCAGGAATCCCAGGAGAGCAATGGCAATGGTGGCAGTCCGGGTGGCATCCTCCACGGCCCCCGGATCGTCGTCGTCGTCGGCGCGGGAGACGCTCTCGGTGGCGTGAGCACAGGCATTGAGGAAGGCCGAGATGTTGTCAGAGATGGCCTGCCGCACGTCTGCATGGTGTGCGCCCAAGGAAAGCAGCGCGGCGGTAACATGGAAGCTCAAGGACTCGGTGGGCGAGGGCTCGATCCTGCGGAAGAAGGGAGACGGCGCAAACGCCTGGACATGGGCATCCATAAGGTAGGGCACGAGGTGACGGGACAGCTTCTGAGCGCTCTGGGCCGTCTGCAGGGATGGCGCCGTCTTGCAGAGAGCCAGGAGGATTTCGAACTCGCGGATGGTCTACGCGGTCAGAGACGCGGTCAGCCAAGATGCAAAACCCAACACGAGAGCCACGGGCCACAGGGGGGCAGGCTACCATGGGGACACGGCCAACCTCGAGCCGGGGAAGCGATGCATTGTGGCCGTTGACAGCGGACGTCGAGCCCTGACGGCACGGAGTAGCTCTGCACAGCCTGTCTAGATCCGACTTGTCGAAAGAGGTCTCCGGGCTCGCCGTGGCTAGCCCAGCAAGCCGCTGGAGGGCCTGGCGTCGGAGATCGCGAGCCATGCCGTCGTCGTCGATGTCGATGGGGCGGGATGGAGGGATGGCGCGGCGATGGTGGAGCCCGTCTCCCAACTTCCAGTGGGGAGCAGCCTGTAGAACGTGTTCCTCGGGGACTTTCCTGGGGGTTACCGAAGGGAATCGGCGTTATCCTCGGGAAAGATTTCCAACCGTTGGCAACGTTGGCACATTCACGGCGGCGCGCGGCACGGCACAGAGATTGGAAACAACGGAATCGAATCGGGCTTCGGATCTGGGACACTGATGATAACCCGGCAACTTTTAATTAGGCCCCTATTCGACCCCACTATTTCCCATGGCTGGCTGGTGGGTTCGTGGCCGGTGCTCTGCTGAGTCATCAGATTGGAGCTTGGGCCTGGTCAGCCTCAGCTCGCTCTCGACTTCAGGCTGCAGGGCTGACGCGCGCTGCCCGCCTTCCTGCGTCTCCACCGTTTGAGCTTGCCAACAACCTCCAGCAACCTTCAACCTCAGCCTCCCAGCATCGAGGTGCCCAAGTTCGCCCGCCCCCCGAGTATCATATTCAGGAATTAACCACGTCCTCCGCCTCGAGAATTGCTTGCAAGGAGCTCGACGCGAAGAAACCATGGCCGCCATGTTCAGCCAGAACCCGCTCATGAACGGGCCAAACTACTCGGTTAACGATGCGCCCAGAGTTAATGCGCCCGAGGGCGCTCGAGAGCATCGGTTTGATCCGTATGACTCCCCGCGCGCTGCTGCATATGCATTGTCATCTCTGTTTCATATCGCTGCGGGCTCGGCTGACGCTCAAACTGCCTAGCTACACCGACAACGGCGGCTCGACTCTCGCGATTGCCGGTGCCGAATTCGCCGTCATGGCCGGCGACACACGTCTGACGTCGGGCTACAGCATCAACTCGCGGCACCACCCCAAGCTGTTCAAGATCGGCGGCACGACGGCGGACCAAAAGGATGCGACCATCGTCCTCTCGGTGGTGGGCTTTGCGGCCGACGGGGAGGCTCTCAAGGAAAAGCTCGATGCCGTCTGCAAGATGTACCGCCATCGCCACGGCAAACCGATGAGTGTCAAGGCCTGTGCGCAGCGGCTGTCGACCATCCTGTACCAGAAGCGCTTCTTCCCATACTACGCACACGCGATCCTGGGCGGGCTGGACGAGGAGGGCAAGGGCGCTGTGTATTCATACGACCCAGTCGGCAGCTACGAGCGGGAACAGTGCCGGGCCGGTGGTGCCGCTGCCAGCCTGATCATGCCGTTCCTGGACAACCAGGTCAACTTCAAAAACCAGCACATTCCAAACAGCGGCGAGGGCCACGCTCTGCAGGAGCGCGAGCGGCGGCCCTTGACGCGCAACGAGGTCGAGGTCTTGGTCAAGGATGCGTTTGACGGAGCGGTGGAACGGCACATTGAGGTGGGCGACGGCTTGCAGATGATGGTCATTACCAAGGACGGGATCGAGGAGGTCCTGCTACCGCTCAAGAAGGATTAAGCGGCAAGCGACTGGGTTCGGCCAGCCATGTACATTAACACTGCTCGCTTTGCCAACGTGGGAACAGCCACGGCTCTCCGGAGGCAAGCTACGCCGAGGTGCCCATTCGCGCAGATTTTACGAATGCGCGAGAGATAGCTACATATGTAGGTAACAACCGACCAAAGCCAGGCCTACTCCGCAACATGCACCATCAACTGTGGGACGTGCCCAAGGCACCGGTCTGTATGGATATTCCAAGCCTCTTCTGGATACACGGTAACATGGGTATATCCTCGTTGCCTGGTGGTTAGGGAATTATCTCGCCTACAGTATGCATAACAGCGCAGTCTCGTATTCTTCGAAGGCAGGGTAGGTATGGGGTACACGAAAGCGATTAACACAAACCCCTTGTGCTGGTTCCCTATGACGTAACCAAGCCCTGCTGGCTCCAGGGCGGGCCCACTTCTGCCGAGTTCATCCTCACTCCCAAGTCACAACCCGGATGAAGCAGGAAGATCTTGCATGCTGCGGACTTGTTTCATCATGGCACCGCGTGCAAGTCTTCGAGAGCAGCCTGAACCGTTGCAGAAACCAGTCGCCACCCCGCTGCCGTCATCATCGTCCAGCCTTTGCAGACCCGCCGTTCCTCGTTGGTCGAGAGATGTCGCCCAACATACACGGTATGCCATTAAGACGGGGACGGCATCGGCTGTTAACGAGCTGGGAATTATACACGGCATCTCGGGCTCTCTTGGGCGCCTGGTAACCAACTCCCCCTCCCCTCTCCGCCGCGTCACATGGACATCTTACAGCACAGCGTCCCCAACGAGGCAGAGCGAATGCATGCCGGCGCATGTCAGCACCTGTCCGAACGAGGAGGTGAGTCGCCCAGTCGAAGACTCCGAAGACAAGAAGTGTCGGCTTGGGACTGGGCCCTGTGAGTATTTCCACTCTGCTGTGCTGCGGTGGCAAAATGGGCGCCAGGCGTGCATCTCTTACCTGTTCCAGCTCCTGACTGCGTAGCTTCGCCGCCCCCCGTCGGGTCGCCTGGTCTCGCCCGTCTTTACTCGTAGGACAGACGCACCGCGCGGTATCATCTCTCACGCCTATCTTGAAACCGACGGGAAGCCCTGCCATATTTTGTCGACTTCGAGGCCCTTCTCCCCGTAGACTCTCCTTTTCCCCACACAACCTCTTGCCATTTTCTCTGGGATCCAATAGCCTAGTCGCCAGGCTCACTTTCCGATTTTCGCTTCTGTCCTCCTGTCCTATCTGCCAAGGAGAAGAAAAGGAGTTTCTATTTCCCCAGGTCTGTCCATAACCCCCCGAGCCAACCTAGCATACAGGGCGCTCTGCCCGACCAATCCCTCCCCGTCTCGACCGAGCTTGGAGACTGCGCGCCGTGTCCCCGGGCCGGGTCCCTTTCATCCCGCCCCCGTTCTTGACGCACAGGATTCACCCCGCTAACTGGCTGGTGTTGAAAGTAGCTGACCCGCCGTTGCCTCCGCCTCGAGTACCGAGCCCTACATTGGTTGGGCCACCCGCACCAACGCAGATCCGTGGCATATCCTGGCCCATCTTTGCCCCGGCCTGCCATTCTCAGTTGGATACCCAACTCAGGAGAATAGCCGCCGGAGACTGGACACCCAGAACTTTTCGCCGTCGTGCTTTACGCCACTCCCCGGGCTTACTGCACGTTGACCTTGTTCGCCCACCCACCCCAGGTTATTCCACCCAAGCTCGCTCTTCGGCCGAGAAACGTCCCGCAGTACCTAGCCTTGCCGGGGCCAGGTGTTCCGGAGCATCTCCACTTCTCCGTCCATCCTATACCTGCCTAGTTGGGCTGTGGCGAAAGAGTTGCCGTGTGGCTTGTAAGTTCGTCCCTTGCTCTCCCCGCAGAAATCTCCTGTTCGCCATTACAACCCTTTGGCCCCGTCTAATCGCCTTCCCCAGCCCATCCCAGACGAGCACCGCTGGCCCAGGCCATATTCTCTCTATCCTACACCGCCGGACGACTCGAACAACGCAGGACCAAGGTTCTTTTCTCCTTGCTTCTCGTACCAGCGTCACTGGGCGCCTTCTGCCCCTGGCGTGGAGCGCATACCCGGCATTTCTCGACCCCCTTGCTACCGGGGAGGTAGAGCAAGACTGAGCCGAGGGAGTGTGGGTATCCCGTGTTCTTCTGGGCTCACAGTTATCGGCGCTCCCATGGGAGACCAGGCAAGCCAACCTAGTGCTCCGGCCGAGCCCCCCCGACAAGACGCTGCCGCGGTGGCTCTGCCGGCATCTGGACATATCCCAAGCCATACCGCGACCGAGTATCCATCCTCTATTGCAGTGTCCCACCTGCAGCACCAGCATACGTTTACCTCACAGCTCGGCACGATACACCAACAGGTAATGGCGCCCTTCGACATGAGCGCCATGGCGAACACTCTACCGCAGGGCCACTACCGAACACAGCACTATGGCCATCAGCCCCCGCGATACACAGCGGCGCCGACTCAATTGCCCGCTGCCCAGTATGTAGCACCCAATGGTATGGGCGCCATGCCGGCGCAGCCATACTACGTCCCGCAGCACGCCCCGATGGGGCATTTCTACCAGACGCCCATGTCGCCCCAGTCACCTTCCACCATAACCCCGAGACACGACCTGGGCTATTATACAAGCCCAGTCGCCGTGCCCCAAGCACCTCATGCGGGGGCGCCCTTCTACTACACGCCGGGAGCTGCCTTCAATGGGCATATTCCCCATGCCCAGGGGCAAGTTGCGCTTGGGCAATATGGGTTACCGAACTTGCACCAATACCCAGACGCTGGACCGCGGCAGCCGCAGCACGGCGGCCAGGAGACGAACGCGGCGCCGCCCAGCCCCCAAGGCAATGGTAAGCCCCGACATTCCAACTGGAGGTTCGTGGCACTAAACAGCTTTTTGTAGGAGCTGCCGGGAGTCGGCACAATATGGTCCGGGGGCCGCCGAGGAAGCCGCGGCAGAGTGGTAAGTCTTGAACTCTAGCCAGGCTTAGTTTGAGAGGGGCCGGGCTGACATGTTCTACTGCAAGGCAATGCTATCTGGGTCGGGAATCTCCCTCCACAGACCGATCTGATGAGCTTGGTGCACCATGTGTGCAAAGAGACGGCGGGGCTGGAGTCGCTCTTTCTGATTTCCAAGAGCAACTGTGCGTTTGCGAACTTCAAGGACGAGCAGTCCTGCTCGGCGGCGCAGCGGAAGCTACACGACTCCAAATTCATGACGGTCCGGCTGGTGAGCAGGTTGCGGAAAAGCACTGTGGAGGGGCCGGCGGGCGTTACAGCTCCGACGGGGCCGGCGGCATCGGCGCCGCAGGCGGGAGGCACACAAGAAGCGGCCGTCGCGGCCGTCCCGGGAGGAGATGGCGACGGTACCAAAGAGAACGGGGTGGCCCCGGCGCCACCGACTACAGCCGCTACCGAATCTCAAGTGCTCATCCCTCCCATGGATGGCGGAGGCCTGCAAAAGGACCGCTTTTTCGTCCTTAAAAGCCTCACCGTCGAGGATCTCGAGCTCAGTGTCCGGACAAACATCTGGGCCACTCAGTCGCACAACGAAGAGTTGTTGAACTCGGCGTTCAAGGTTGGTACTCGATACATTCTGGCTGTCTGCACAAGACCAGCAAGGGGGTGAGCTTCCGCTAACACTTGGCCTCCACGACAGACGTCGGACAACGTGTACCTCGTGTTCTCAGCCAACAAGTCGGGCGAGTACTTTGGCTACGCGCGCATGGTGTCGGCCATCAACGAGGACCCGGCGGCCGCCATCGAGTTTGCGCCGAGCGCGCAGTCAGGGAGCGAGGTCGACCTTCCCAAAGCCATACCGACAAAGCCAACGGAATTCGCACCCAAGGGCCGCATCATCGACGACTCGGCCCGCGGCACAATATTCTGGGAGGCAGATCTGGACGACAAGGCGGGGTCAGACGGCGGGCAGGACGACGAGGGCTCGGGCGGCTCGGCGGGCGGAGACACGGGCAGCGTCCGGAGCGGCCCGGACAGCAGCACATCGGAGCCCAAGGCCTGGGGCAAGCCGTTCCGGCTCGAGTGGCTGTCGACGGCGCGCCTCCCGTTCTACCGCACAAGGGGGCTCCGGAATCCGTGGAACTCGAATCGCGAGGTCAAGATCGCGAGAGACGGGACAGAACTCGAGCCATCGGTTGGGAGGAAGCTGATTGGGCTGTTCAACAGGGCGCAGAACCCGGAATTGGGCATGCTGCCGCCCATGGTCCCGGCAATGACGCCGGTAGGGTTCCGGATGCAGGCCCCTGCCACGGTTGGATATCCCCCCATGCGATAACCTCTTGGTTAGTAGGTATCAGCGAAGTCCATAGAAGCCAAAGGCTACCAGCGCTGAATGCATGTCTATTGGTGTCTGTCTACCTTACTCCCCGTGCTGGCTGACCCTGCGATTTTTGTGGCGACCCCCCACCCATGTGCCCGTGAATGGCCTGGAGTAAACATGACTTAACAGGATTCTGCCATACACAGTACAATCATGGAAATCTGACCGCACTGCCGAGTACCTTGCTGGCTCCGTGGAGCAATTACAGAGAGCATGACGTCATCTGCTGACGGCCCTTGAATGACAGGACTGGGATCTGGCCCGCTAATTGACAGGCCTGTCGTAGCGCCTCGCAAGGTCCCGGAGGCTCCACCTTTATTGCCCAGCCCGTCCCTTCTAGAAGCAACTACGAGGTACGGGAGTACCTAGGTAGGTAGGTAGGGACATGGATGAGCGCAACACCACTGGTCTTCCAAGCTCCAACCGCGGCTCAGCGTGGCTACCCAGATAAAAGCGATGCGTTGGTAGCATGTTGACACCACCAGAAGCTTCCAACGGCTTCGTGATGTTTCACAGCCACACGTCCCCCGCCGAAGTTGGCAGGCACAACCTCCGGTCGATGCAAGAGCATTCCAGAATCCTCCAAAAACGGCACTTACACTCTTTATCACGATGGCTTCAAGACAGTTCGTGAAGCTGATGGAAGGTGCCGGAGCTGTGCCTCGTGGGGTATATAGCTACCTCCGCCTCCCGACCTTCGTCTCCCTCTCTTCCTCCCAAGACACTCAACAACACCAACACTCTCACTGCTAGTCTCGCAAACAGCCACGCGATCCTCACGATTGTGCCCCAGCAAACCCACCCAAGTTTCACCCATCAGTCACAACCACACCCCAAGATGGCTTTCTTCCCTCGTAGCCTCGCCCCGGACACGAGCTTCACGCCCCTCTTCCGCCTGCTGGACGAGTTTGACAACTACAGCCGTGAAGCCCGCGGCAACACCAACGAACGCGCCAACCACCGTCGCCAGCACGTCAGCACCTTTCAACCCAAGTTCGATGTGCGCGAGATCGACAACGCTTTCGAGCTGCACGGAGAGCTCCCCGGTATCGAGCGCGACAAGATCAACATCGAGTTCACCGACCCCCAGACCGTGGTAATCCGCGGCCGCACCGAGCGCACCTACACGGCCGGCACCCCCCCGGCGGGTCTCGTCGAGAGCGGCAAGCAGCAGGCCACGGCCATCACGGAGAAGGGCGAAGAGCGCGCAGCCTCACCCAAGGAGCCCAGCAACGGCAGCGGCGAGGAGACGAACGGCCAAGAGAAGACCAAGCCGGCGGCGGCCTTGGACAAATACTGGCTGCAGGAGCGCAGTGTTGGTGAATTCGCTCGCACCTTCAGCTTCCCCAGCCGTGTCGACCAGGATGCCGTTTCGGCCAGCCTCAACAACGGCGTCCTCAGTGTCGTTGTCCCCAAGGCGAAGAAGCATGAGGCGCGCCGCGTTGCCATCAACTAAGCGTCGTTTTCCTCCTCGTTGCCTTCGGCTTCGACCTTCGTTTGCAGCATCTGGGAGTCTGGCACTGGGGTTTTTGGTCGCTTGACAGCATGTTATTTGCCTGATTTCAGCATTCATCGGCGTATTAGGGGAGGAGAGTTTTGGAGTTGGAGGAAACGGCGGCAGTCTTTTACACTCCGGGCGTACTTGCACCGGCAACCTTACTTATCCCAGCTCCCGGTAGTTAGCTTATCAACAATAAAGAGGCATCCCATTCCTCTTAAGAGTTCGCACCGTGCTTTCCATTTGTGACTGAAGTGTGTTGATTTTGTGTGTCTTGACGCTACTGATGTTGCAGTACTTTAGAAAGTCGCGGGGACTTGAGGCATCGCTCTTCCACTCGCCGCCTCAAAAAGGTCCACTGCGACATGGACGGGGGGTGTCCACTCCGAGGGATTCCGGACCAAACTGATGGTTCTTCTGCCATCCAACTCGGCGGCAACTCCGCCGCAGGCTGGTGTGCTCTTCCCAAGCGCGGCCTGGTCATACCCGCCTTCGGCCTCTGTGTTGAGCCATGAGAGCCGATACTCAATCGGCAGAGATGTACATGACTAGCGTGGCAGTCAGAAAACATGAAACCGATGGATATAGCGGGAACAGCGACTGACCGTTGTTTCCTCTGACAAATGCGTCGCCGTAGCTCCGCCGCTTCACACCGTTGACGTACTCTTCTGTCTTTTCCAGCGCGATGTTCATGTATCCATCCACCGACTGAAGCTCTCCTAAACCGCCAAGAAGTGGAAAGTCAATGATTGCTCATACCAGGGCCTCCTCATTGTGTTTTACGGGAGCAGGTGAAGAAGCACTTGCCCTTGTAGACGACGCCCGAATTGAGCTTGACCGTCACGGGGTTCCCGATGATCTCGCTCAGGAACCCCGAGGGGTCCTTGCCCTCGCCCTGGGTGGCTGCGCCGTTCTCCATGATTGACAAGTGGCCCACGGTTGCTGAGCTGCGTGATGCCGTTGGGTTTTGATTGCTGGAGAGACGTGGGGGAAGAAATGAGGCCCACAGCAGCAACGGAGGAGGTTGTCTGGTGTTGATGGGAGTTAGCTGCTCCACCTTTCCCGGTGCACGAGCCAATCATGATATGTGTCATACTGCCAAGGCAAACGCCGGCCCGTCGCTTATTCTTCCAAACCAAATATCGTTGGGTTGGATGACCCAGACGGCCGCTCCGAACTGGAGAGGTGGACGTTGAAAGGGGGCCATGGCGAGAAGGAGCAAGGAGGGTCGAGCAGTCACCGAGATGACTCTTCGTTCCATTCTGGGCTGAATCGGGAAGGAGGTGAATTCCCCTGGTTTATTTCACTGCCCGCCACTTTTTGCAGAGGCAGGGGGGAGGCTGCTCATCCAAACGGCGCAAGGCACCGCGGCCAACCCACACAGCCTTACTGTGGACGGGTCTCCCATCTATAGACTTGAGAACGTTTCCACCTTTAAATCTGCCATTCTCTAACCTTCTTCTTTTCTTCGTGTCTGCTGCCTCGGCTTGCTTCTTATTTGCAATACAACTTAGCCGCATAAACATCACCAACCCAGAGCATCTTCGTCATGGGTGGCTCTGCCTTTTCTTCGCTGCCGGATCCGCCCTACACTCCTCGGATGCCTTCGGCGGTATACCAGCGCGTGGCCTCTGCATGCAATGCTGTGCTGCGGGAGCTCTTTGTCTGCGTGGCGACGCCAATCGAAGGGCCGGGAAAGAAGGACCATGGTGATGTCGACATCCTCGTCGCGCTGGAGCGACGCGTCGCATTCCCAAAAACACACGATGACTCAGTCCCGAGGTCCCCACACGAGCTGATGGCAGCTGTCAAACGCGGCCTCGGTGCAAAGTATGCCATCGTCCACTCGTCAGGGACCTCGGCGAACTTGGCGATTGCATGGCCCTCGGAGACGGACGAACACGTCATGGCTCTCGAGGAAGCATCCGGCGCCGAAGAAGCCGCAAGGGGCCACGGGGAGCCAAGGGTCAAGTACATTCAAGTCGATATCCGCATCTGCCCGGATGTTGACCAGCTTTGCTGGGTAAGAATGTGCCCGGGGAGAAGAACAAAGAGCAGCGATACTGACACTCTCGCAGAGCCTCTACAAACATGCTCATGGCGACATCTGGAATCTCCTCGGGAGCACTATCAGGCCCTTTGGCCTCACGGTCGACGAGGATGCGCTCTGGCTCCGGATCCCCGAGATCGAAAAGTTCGATCGCAAAAAGGCCAAGGTATGCCTTAGCAGGGATCCCGTCGACATCCTACACTTCCTGGGGATGAAGGTCGAGGGCTTCTGGGCCGAGCCGTTCAAGTCGGTGGATGCTCTTTTCGAATACGCCACGACCTGCCGGCTCTTCCGTGTCCGAGACACACCGGACGGCGAGGCCGAAGCCGACGCCAACGACGCTGGAGTCATCGGCGGTGAGGAAGGGCGAAAGAAGCTCAAATCTAATGATCGACGGCGGATGAAGGGCCGCCCCATCTATCGACGCTGGATCAATGAGTTCATCCCAGGACTCTGCGCCGAAGGCAAGTTCATTCGCAAAGGCCCCGGTACGTCTGTCGAAGAGATGCGTGCCATGGTCCGAGATGAAGCTTTCGCCCGCTTCTTCGTCGAAGCCGAGTACAGGCAGCGGTTGAGGGAGTGGCAGCTGAAGAGGGACGACGAGCAGATGAAGTCTCTGCTCAAGGAGTTGGTCCCAGTCACCATGGACCCTCAGCGGAGAGCTTGTGTTGTTGGCGCCCTGAAGAAAATCATCATGGAGAATGATCCGTTGTTTGGGTTTGATCCTCGGGGCCTACGAGACGCTAGTGGATCCTACGACACACACGTTATCCGCAACTTCGTTCGGGATCACCTAGAGGAGGTAGGCAAGGTTTCATGGACGATCCAGCAGCGGCGGGCCCAAGAAGCGATGCTGCGGAAAGGATCTAGTCGCAAGGCCGAGGACGGTGTCGGGGCGCAGGGATATCGGGGAATGTAAACAAATTAGAGAATATACCCTAGGCCAAATTGGCGACGCAATTCAGATGGGATACCTCGTGCCGAAATACGCACAAACGAGCACTTAACTTGTACATATAAATGCACAATCCACTTTAGCTACTAATGGTATCTTAAATAACAACTCCTTACTGGTAACCCCCCCCCCCAAACCAATGCACAAATACTGCTCCATGCCCGTTTCTCATAGAGATGCGGTACCGCAAGTCCAGCCAAGAACGCCTTGCTCTCCCACGGCCCGGGTATGTCAAGTAAAACTCCAGCCACCTCGAACTCTGACCTTGTGGCCCTCCCCCATCCCTCCTTACCTCTAATCTAAACAAAAGAGGTCTCCATCGCAGCATCATGTACGTCAACGACAACAGCACTGCTCGCGCTGCTAAAGCCTCTGATCGCCGCCGATGCTCTCATCTTCACTCACATCATATCCCATTTCCTGTGCCGACTGGGCCCTCTCGTTGGCCTCTCTGACAGACTTCCACCCGCTGAACACGGCCATGTCTTCCGGCCGCTCGACAAAGGGCTTGCTGAGCCCCTTCTTAGCCAACCGCCTCCTGTGTTGCCGCCTCTGCTCCCAGCTGTAGCGAGACGTGTCGGCCGTGGTGATATCGGTCCCAGTGGCGGCGTCCCGCAAGTCGGCCAACCAGTCAGTCACCTCGGGCCGGAGGCGACGCGTGAGATGCATGCCCTGCCCGCCAGTCACCCACTGATCCAACTTCACCGGAATCGCATAACCCCAGACCGGGTCGTCCGAGGACCAGTCACATGGCGTGCCGGGATAACAGTACTCCGGCTTGCAGTACCGGAAGCACATCCATGATTCTGCGATGTACCAGAGAGAAAGCAGGAACAGGCCGAGACCGAGGGGCGTAAACCGGAACGTTGGGCGCCGGTACCAAAGCCGAGGGAGCGGAAGATGGACGTACGTCACCGCTGCATCCGCTGGCGGTTTCGAGCCCTGGCAAACAGGGCACGACGGCGACTCTCCCTTGGCATGATTGCCGTGGGCTGTGTGTTGTGAGTGTTCCTTGAGATCTGCCTGAGCGACTTTGTCTTCGAGACGCTCAATTCCCTGCTTTGCGCTCCGAATGCCGAGGAGGCCAGTTTCGAGCGACCGACTCATTCGGTCGTATGCTTCCAGTTCCCTCTGCCTATCAAGCTTGCCGTTGCTGCCAGCCCCGGGCTTTACCTCCCGAGCGTTCTGGAGGGCGGGGCCTAGGTGGTCCTGATGGCTGAGCAAATCGGCAATATCGTCCAGGGTTGAATCGTCAATCTGGTTGGCCCGCTGGATCTCCAGCAGATCATCCCTGACGGTTGGTGGTTTGGCCGAGTTAACCAACGGTGTGCGGCTTCGAGACAACGATCTGGCACGCCGCCGGGCAGAGAGCGATGATGACCTCCCGGACAATCTGTCTCCTTTAGATGACTGTGTACGCTTCTGTTGGCGCGCCGTGTCAGTATCCTTTCCGCCGCGGGTAAGCGAAGGTTTGGAGTCCCCTTCACTCCCGGTACTCAGATGCCTCAAGTCGTTCTTCCGGAATTCGGCATCGCTGTTCTCAGCAGTCGGGGCTGTGGCAAGACCCTCGAATTTCTCCACTTTGACAGTTGCCGGCGTCTCAACAAACGCGCCCGTCACCCTAGGAGTGGGCTGCGTTAGTGGGTCGATCTTGGCTGACTTTGGCGTCTCGCCGGGTGCTTCCTCCTCAGGCTCGGGGGATGGTGCTCGCAAGGAGCCCCTTTCCGACTGGTTCTCTTGAGGGGCGAAAAGATTCATTTCCCCCTCGATACGCTCCGTGGGGTCAGAGTCGGAATGCACAAGGCTTGTCCGTTTGGCCACTCTTGACTCGACCGATGAACTTCTCGAGAGACCAGCGAACCCAACGGTTGGTCTGACGTCGCCCTTAGCGCCGCCAATCGACCTTCTTTGCCGTGCGCGTTCCGCTAGTCCACGGCCGCGAAAAGCAGGAGCTGGGCTATCTGTAATCACCGGCGCTTCTGACGCCGGACTGCTGCCCGTGGCGGCGGCCAACCGGCGTAGAACATCACCCGGATCTTTTTTCGTCTGAGAGCCATTGCGTTGGGTCTCCTGGTCTCCGTCCACCCCCCGGCTGTTGGCATCGGCTTTATTGCTCGGGGAATTATCGCAAACGGGGAGGGCGGGCTCGATAGTGCTGTGATCGGTTCGGCCCTCTTCAGCTTGCGCGACAGCTGCCGGTGCTCCGTTCTCTTGTCTCCGCAACCTGTCGCGCAGTGGAGAGAAGGCCCGTATCGGTTCCCTGCTGGACTTCCGTGCGATGTCTGGGGAGGGTGAACGTGATGTCCCAATGTTTCGCTCGCGAAATTCATCCAGCCTAGCCGTGGCGAGGGCTCTCCTAGATAGGCTCTCAATCTCACGCGATCTAGGCTCGTCCAATCTCATGCTTGCTCGGCTGACCGATCGGTGGTGGGGTACTCTATACTCGCCTTCGGGTCTCGCCTCCTGCGTGCCACCGACAGCCCTCCCCGACTCTTGGGGTTGGTCAGGGAATTTCGAGGCGGCTCGGGTCTCCGTGTCGTCGATCTGGGTGTTCCCTGGTTGATGGTTGGGGCTCTTGGAGAAGCGCCCATTGACCTCGGCTTCCAGGGCGCGTATTTCATCGATCTTGGTGTTGCTGCGCCCGATAGCCACGGGCGGGCTATTTGAAATCTGTAGGTCTCCGGCTGTGAAGTCCGCATCGGCTTGCCAAGCAAAGCTTCTGTTGGGAGTCTGGGATTCTGGAAGAGCGGTACCAGGCCTTCCCGGTGGAGTTGTGCTTAGTTGCTGAAGCTCGTCGTCCGCATTTTCAACCGGCTGTGCCCAATCGGCGGGTTCCCGAGTTGAAGAAGAAGCATCGCTCGACTCCCGTCTTCTTCCGGATAATCGCCGCAAAAGCGATGGGCTATTTGTCGTTCCCTTAGCAGTCCGCGGTGAGGAGAAACCGTTTAGGCTGCCCCGACTGGGCTTTCGGACCAGTAGTTCCTTCCCGGTCTCGACAATCTTAGTCCCGAGTCTGGATCCGGAAAACAAGCGGTTGCTGCGGCGGCCGGGGTCCTCTGGGCTTGTCTGATCTCGCGCATATTGGCGGAGCTTTTCGTCAAAGGTGCTGTCCGAAAGGTCGCTTTGCTGTGATGAACCAGGGCGCTCGTCCTGGCTGTCGCCGCGGTCGGATCCGAGAGGCTTCCCACCCAATGCTCCGCGTTGTGGTATACCCGATGCACCGGGATTCCCGGCCTTTGTGTTTTGTTTCCGGGCAGACCCGCGTCGAGATCCCCATAGCCGTGGTGCCGGACTGGGCGATCCCTGAGCGGCCTCCTCCTCCTCGGCCAGTTGATAGGCATCTTTGAGAGTGAATGGCGGTCGCTGGGAGGGGCGAGGGATTCTCGTGTTCTTCGGCGACGCGACGTTGGCGTCAGAAAGCGAGCCCGAGCTAGTCGGACGAGCAGCGTCCTCCTTGGCCTTTGGTCGCGAGAACAGGCTTTTTCTCCGAGACGCGCTGTTGATGACAAGCGGCGATGTGAAGCGGGCAGTCGACTGCGCAGCTCTCGTGTCGGGGTTCGGCCGGGCCTTGCCAGTCGCGTCGTGCTCCATCTCGGTGTTGCTCTTGCCGGCGCGTCGACCGAGAACCGTTCTGGGTCGCAGGTGGGATGAACCAGGCCAGACGCGTTGCGCCGGGAGCTCGTCGCGCTAAATTGTCGCAGGAGCCGTCGAAATCGAGCAGTGCGCTGTCATGCTGGAATGAGTTGGCACAGGGCGCTGGGAGTCACAGAAAGAAAACGTGGGCGCGCCCCGCGGTTCATGGAAAGTGAGACCCAACCTCAAAATCACAGGCATGCGCCGCGCCTGTCCAGCACAGCAGTGGTGACTTGGCGCAAGGATAGCGGGGCTTGACCCGAAGCACAGGGCTGGGGATCCACCCAAGCTTCGCCGGTGTGGCCAATGGGAACCACCGAGCCGTTGCAGCCTCGAGAAGGTAAGGTACCTGGTAAGGTAAAGGTACCTACCTACTGTACATGCAGGCTTCAATTTTGAGCATTTTGCCCTTGCTTACTATGTATTTCCGGATATGCTTACAGGTAGTCTCGCTATGGAAAATGTCTAAGCGAGAACCAGGCCATGATCGCCTGCTGCCCGGTACCTTGGTTATTTGAAGAGGTATCTACCATCTACATGAACGGTACCTAGTACGGTACATCCACGTACCTCCGTACGGAGGTGACGACGACAGGGGTCAGTAATGTACCATACTGTCTCTATATCTTCTCTATATCTCTATATATACCATCTGTATATATACCAGAGCTAGACGAAAAAATGTACCAGTAGTGCGATGGTCCTTTGGCCCGTGAAACAGGGGTCTCCCTTAACAATTTGGTAGTGTTTACAGTGCTGGAACGCAGTTAACAGATAACAGCGACCGGGTACATACCTGTTATCTTTTTTCATTGGCCCAAAAAGTCTTGGCTTCTTGGCCCCCTTTTTGCCTTACAGGTCCCTCTTTTTATCTTACAGGTCCGTAATAGACCTGTAAGGAAATCTCTGCTTCTCCTGAAATCTCCTGAAATGGGACTAACAGCGCTTCCAACTGTCTCTTCTATGGCCTCAATATGCCTCGCGCTGCCCTTCGACGGCCTGTCAACTCGCAGACCTTTTACTGCGAGCGCTGTACAATATACCGGCCTGTTTCTGACTTCCGGACCTGTCCTAATGGTGCGCCTTACACAACCTGTATTGCCTGTTCTGCGACGCGCCGAACACGAATTAACTAGAACCGTACCGCTATAGCTCCGGGACGCCTTACAGATCCTATTAGCTAGACGCTACTTGATAGCTATTAAATGACTATACTATATGATCTCGGCCTATAAACTGTCGAATACTATTATTATACGGCGTTATATTAGCTTAACAAGTGCCTCTAGGTACTATTTACCCCTTTTCTTCTACTTCCCTTACTAATATAATATACATCGTAGGCCTTTAAACCCGAAGATCCTCTTTTTAGCTCCTATTGTATATAGAGGGACATCTCTTTCGACCTCTGTCAGCCGCTTCCCAACTTCCTTAACGACCTCTTACAGGCCTAGAACTCCAGGGCCTCCAAGTTCTAGGATTACTTGCACTAGTATAACAATACATTTATATTTACTTCTATTGCTATAACCCTAATAACTTATAGTATTATACGGACTAGTCTAATAGATTACTAGATCTATAGTACTCTATACTACTAATATAGTCCGTTAAAACTGGCTGTTGGAGCGCTGCCTTCCTTCGCCTAGCTCTACTTTCACGACTCGTAAGCTACCTCTGTCCAGCGAGCAATTTCCTTTTCAGACCTAGATATAGACATCCTCCACTAGTTCAACAGCTTTATCTATGACTATAACCTATTGGTCAGGATATACCTTATAGCCTAAGAATGTTTATAGCTATTATAGTTATCTGTTTGATAGCTTTGAGTTACTATTAGCCTATAGATACGTTTAGTAGTAGATTATACCTATAGTGTAAACCTTCATCAGGAGAACCTGCCAGTTACTAATAAGGTTATAGTCCTTATTCCTAAGGAAGAGTTCTAGTCTAGTAGATAAGATATTATCTTAGCCTAGCAGGCTAATAATAGGTCTATAAGAAGCTAGTATAGGGTTTACCTATATTCCCTAGTGTGGGGGCTAGCAAGCTAAGAGGACCCGCAAAGACCCTATCGAAAGCCCAGAACAGGAGCCTTCGTATAGTGGTCGGGGCCTATAAAACAGCCCCCACGAGGTGCTTGGAAACAGAGGCGTGGGTGCCACCACTAGACCTCTACCTCAACAAACGGCTAGCCGACTTCGAAGCCCGGCTACGCAAGAAGGCCCT